>OZ005742.1:82794871-82992533 GCA_963930735.1 Dioctria linearis
CATCAAACATTGGCATTTACGTTACCCCTTTGAAAAAGGATTTCTCATATGGTATAGGAACGGATCCAAAATGGAAAATCAAGCAGGCGTGGACATATATGGGCCGAGTTACCGCCTCACAAAGCCACTTGGCCTCACCTACCATTTCGCATGCAGAAATTATTCATTAGAATATTCGTGGAGTAAAAATATATACATATAATAGCAAACAGTCCACCAGCACTCGTTTATCTTAGAATCCAAACTCGTTTGGGACCAGGCGTATTTATTGGGTAGTGCCCAATTAAGTTATCATTGTAAGAATATGGGGAAGGTCGATAGTGAGACCTTTCGTTTCCATATGGATGACTGTTGAACCCGTCTTCTGCGACTCATATTTAAATGTTAGCAGTTTAATAGTAGAGTTCAAATAACACAATGCGAGATTTTAGAATGCTTTACGAGTCCAGAGTTTTTCGAGTTCCTATGGTGTTTTCGTTTACGCAAAATAATTTCTCATCTAGCGATCTCCTCGCATTTTCTATTGCCAAAAATCTCACTCTTTGAAATTGCACGAGTGTTGAATATACCAGGCATTTTATTTGACATCAATAATAAACGACCGATTTGGCATTAATTGACGGTCACGTGTGCGACCGGCTAACTTACGATTTAATTGCATACATCCGATACACTGTCGATCTTATGTCGCGTCCTCCCCTCTCTACTAATGAGTATCTTGTATTGTGCGGCAAATCCTCTGAAATGAGAATGCATAACCACTGCATAATGGAAAGTTATGATTTAGGTTTTTATAAAATATTAGTACTGGACCAAATTTTATTGTACTCTGTACAAGAGAGGTAATCTTTTTTTTTTCACGAGAATAATTGATTGCTTTATAGGATTTTATGTATAAATATAATTGTTGTATCTATTTTCCAGAAAAGACAGGCAAGGGGGCACACATATACACATATTCTTTTGAATCCCAATAAATCACCGGAGTTATCACATAAAAGAGAAGACAACCGACATTATGTCGTGGAGCTCCTAGCTACCGGAACTATAAATTTTTAGATATATACTTACTACCAAACTTGCACATCTGCTTACCGGAGAATGATATTAGCAAAATTCTAGATGATACAGAAAAAAAAGTCGTAGACACAAAACCAGAGCTAAAGGACAATGGTCGATTTGTAAATATTATAAGTCGCAGCATGTGCCAAAAGTCGCGTTCTTTGGTTACAGCGGGAAACCAAGTCGAATGCTTTTAACGCCACAAGGTTGCCTATTACAAGTACAAATCCTATAGATATTCAGGTTGCGAGCTATGCCCTCTTTGTTCAAGTGGGCACTCAAGCTGAGACGTGGCCATTCAAATGATTTTCAAATTACCATCTTCTATTGGCTTTGTGTTAAATGCCGTTAAATTTCATTCGAATCCATTTCAGCAAGACTGACCTTTGTAAATGGAGGCACATTCTGTCAAAGATACAAAGAACAAAATACACAAAATTAAGGAAGGTTCGGCTTTGTTTGAGTATTGTTTGCAAAAAAGGCGTGAATTGTTGGCCGCGCATGTCTCTTGTCATTCTCCTTTCTATTCTTATCAATGACAAAGAAACTTCTGTCACGGTTATTTTGAGGAGTGATCGGAAACATTTTACAAAGCTAATCCTTAGGTGTCAAAGGCTATTCTGATAATTGTTAGATTTTATGTGATCTAAGCGAAACGCTTTCTAATTTTTTCACTGAGAGGAAAGTAAAAGAAAACTGAGAGACAAGAGAAATTTCGTATTAAGTGGATGTTTTTTTATATTATTAAGCCAAGCTCAGGGGATATCCTATGATGCAAAGCGCAGCATGGCAGGATGAAGATTGGGAAAGCTTTAGCGGGCACGAGGAGCCGGAGAAAAGACGGAAAATGGTGGATTGTTCCACATTGGCACTGTTCAGACTTTAAAAAAAAAGTAAAATTAAGTTTGAAAATGAAACAAATCGGGCAACTTCTTCGTGAGGTTGCCATACAAAAATTTCGTTTTCCACTATATATTTAGACACTGCCTGAGAACGCATCGACGTAAGGAGCTGAAATTTGGTACATGGTGTTTTCATTTTACTAGCAAATACAAAAAATGGACCAAAGCGGGCAACTCCTTCTTGGTGTTGCCATATACAAATTTACGCTTTTTATGTATACTTTGGAAACGATCACTCCAAGACATTTTTATTGCACTAAAAATTTCTTCAGAATACGAAATCCTATAAAATTGCTTATAATCATTTTTCTGTGCGACAAACCATTCTAGAAATATATCAAAAATCAAACTTGCACAGAAGGGTGACAATACGTAATTTCATAAGGGTATTCATATTGGTCCTAGACCAATCCTAGCTTTTTTACTTGTTCTTATTAGCTTTCTCTCAATATTAAAGGACGCAGGTAAGAACTACTAAAGAGAGAGAGGGAGTGGGAGATAGAAACAGAGAGAGGGAGTGGGAGATAGAAACAGAGAGAGAGAGAGAGACAGACAGAGACAGAGAGAAGGGTAGGTAAGAGTTCAAGCCCCGAGCGGCAGATGTGCGCTCCCACTGGTAACGAAACGTTAAGCGACACGCATCTACTCTACGCGTCTTACTTCATTTTATGACAATCGTGGCAAGTGGCGTCAATCGTTTCATTTGTGAAGAAAAGCCAGTGATGCCAGATTGGGCGCTTTTCCGCAAATTGGGCTATCTCTTTACAAAATTTGCGCTTCGATTTTCATGAAAAGCGCCCAACGCCCAATTGGGCGCGAAAATACTTTTTCTGCGCATTTTGGGCTCTATTTAAAGATATAAAATAGAATGGAAAATGGGTTTTATTCACATTAAATGATTCGTGCATATCTCATTCTAACTAAATAGAAGAGGGGGTTTATTTTTTCCAGACCCGTATAATATACAAGTTTACAGGCAATTTTTCGTCTAATGCGTGCAATGTTTAAAAGACAAGTACTACCGGGGTACTGGTCAGTTACTGGCGTTGGTGCCGAAAATCAAAATTTCGTAAAGAAATTTTGAGAGCATACTACATGTTTCGATTAAAATGTTCATTTAGAATTTGTTAGATAATGCAATTTCAAACTTCTGTGCATAATTTCAGTGAGATTCAGTAATGTTTACAGCCCACCAAATCGAGAATGGTGATTTTTTGGCTGTTGGTGTGGTGTGGTTGAGTGGACTAAAGCCGTTTCAATATTTCTTTCTTAACTTTTTAAATTGACATTTTTTTTTTCATTTTAAGGAAGCTTAATTATCCACTTATTGCAGTGAAAGCAGTTTTAAAAAATTGAATATTTCTATTTTTTTATAAATTTTTTAAAACGAAAATTCGGACCTGGAACGCCAATTTTTCTAAAGAAAAGTATCGCGCATGTATACTTTTTCTAGTATAGTGCAATCTATAATCGATTAAAACATTAAAAACTAATCAAATAGCAACCTCTTTATCAGAAATTCAGCCTTATTAAAAATAAACATTTCTTTTTTCTTTATTTGGGCGCTTAGTCCATGCATAATCTGGCATCACTGAAGAAAGCCTTTGTAGTGGAGAGACCTGGAGACAGTGAGTGTTAAAGATAAAGGACTTACCACTTAACCAGTGACTGGAGAGGAGAAAAAAGAAGAAAAATTTGATGGATTGCATACAGTGACTATAAATATTTCATGCAGAAAAGAATATGCTTGTAAAAACAGCGCTGCTGCATTATAACTGGAACGACAACGCACCACTGAACCAGAACCCGTTAGTTTAGCGACAAAAATCGAAGCTCAAGTTATCTATCTCAAGTTTTCAATTTAAAATCACGTGTTTTTACTGTGCAAAAACAATCGATTTGCAGTTTTATGAGAGATAAAGAAAAAAACATACCGGTAAACGTACGAATGTGCACAGTGCTCGTAATTTATTCGTGAAAGATAGAAATGCTCTACTATAGGCCATGCCATCTTATCGGCAAACAGACCAGACATTGAAGACCAGGCTCCTATTGAGAGGGAGTTTTATGAGGAACCTTTCAACACGTCTCACAGCCAACTTGAGTACGATGACTTCGAGGATGCCAATCCCGATGAACGACTTCCTCGAGACTATTGGTCTTCAGCCAATGCTACACCTAGTTCGAGTAACATACAACGATTTTAATTGCTGGAAATAGACGAGCTTTCAAATATCTAAGAAATACTAGCTCAATTTTCAATGAATTTACTGATTTCTCATTTATTCATAATCTTTACAGGTCATAAAGCTGCAAAAACCCTATATAAAATAAACAAATTTTTAGCGCTCCTTATTTCCGATATTTATGGGTGTTGCCTTTGATAATTTAAAGCCCATGGGACAATTTATTTGTAAACAAACAAACCGGCATTGGAAAATGTTAAATCTTTTGCCAAGGCTGTTTATTTTTGTAAATATTTCACTATTACTTTACTGAAAAGAATAATTTATTAGTAAAACTATTAAACTTACTTGAAAAATCCTTTCCCACGACAGACACAAACTCCGGTTGTTTCTGCAGCACAGCACAGCGCACTTCAACATCATAATTATAAACTACGGAGTCTCGATTATGTAAAATATTGTTCACAAAACAATATTTCACTACACACTATCACAGTACTATTAAGTAAAAATCACTTTTAATTAGATCTATTCAAGAAGGCATTTTTTGTTTGACTCGCCGGCATAATAGCAAAAGCGAAAAATAATTTATTTGTTATTCCATCACAACTCATTTGATTTTGGGTGACAAGTTTCAAGTCTTGATTTTGAATCATCAAAAAGTCCCAAGTAGCGAAATTGAGTGACTCGAAACCAGAAATAAAATATTAAAAAATGGAAAGAAATAATTAGATGAAAAGTTGAGAAAATATAGAAAAACAAATTAATACTATTTTTTTTTATGTATATTGTTGGATCTACGGTTCTTTTAAAATCCCTTAAAAATAAATATTTATAAAACAATAATACTAATATTCTTCACTGAATGATATAAAGATTTACAATCTTTGGTAGTATAATTAAGAAGTGGCGCTAAATAAAATTATAAAAGCAAAATAGAGAAGAAAAAGGAATACAAACTAAAACATGAAACATAACATGAATTAAACAAATAGTAAAAGTAATCCCAAATAAGTTTATACTATTTTTCCAATGCAGAGAGACAGTATGTATACAAAAAGATAGATAAAATCAAGTTAAGTGTTAATAAGCTTTTTGAATGCATTGACAGTGACTGAAGCTTGGATATTAATAGGAAGACAATTCCATAAGTGAACTACTAGGACAAGGTAAGAGCCTTCCATTACTAATTTATAGAAGCGCGGTGGAATTAGAATTTTATTGCGCCGGGATGATGTGAATTGGAACATTTCTCTGAGATAATCCGATTTATTCGACTGGAGTAAATTATACAAGAACACAATTTTTCTTTGATTTAAATACGACATCAGTGAACAACCAACCAAACGATGCCGAAAAGGTGAGACATGATCGAACCTTCTTAATCCATATATGAACCGGATGCAGTCATTGAAAGCAACGTCCAGCCTACGTGTACATGAGCTATCCAATCGAGGAAAATCAAACTGCCGAAAGAAAATGGGGCAATATCAATGTTTAACTAATTTACAGCATGTGCTACTTGATAGAATGTTAGCTGACAGCCATAATCGTCACAGGACTCAATAAATTTTTCTAATCATCGCCCTAACATTGTCACAACACTTCATATTACAGTGAAGTATGATTCCAAGATTGTACACCTTACTCAGTCTAGGCAAAGGAAAATCGTTTAGAGTAACTGAAGGAATATGAGTTTCATTACAGGTACGATTGTAGAATATTATACACTGTGATTTTCTTGGATTTAATAACAAACGATTACTCTCTGACCAATTATATATCCTGTCCAGGTCAGTATTTATACGTGCGATGCAGTCCTCGAGAAGACCGATTGGTCTGCTTAGATAGATCTGTACGTCATCGGCATAAAGATGGATTTTGACATCGCGACCCACTTCTGGAAGATCATTTATGAAAAAGCTAAATAGGAGTGGACCGAATATTGAACCCTGATGAACACCACGCATGAGAGTGCAAGCACTAGCCAGTATACCATTGACTTGACTGGCTACGGTTCGACAAAAACCTGTCAACCATGGCGGTTGCAGAGCTACTAAAAATAAAAGATTTATGAAGTTTCTTTGTAACTAAGATGTGATTAACACAGTCGAAAGCTTTAGAGAATTCCAGTAATATCAGAGTCGTGAGGTTACCCTGGTCGTGGGCAGCTCTTATGTCAGAAGATACCTTGAGGAACGCAGTTTCGCCACTATGGTTTGGACGAAATCCCGATTACCAACGCGTCAGCAGGTTGTTTTCTTCGACATAAGAAAGAATTTGCTTGGACATGACCTTTTCTAGAACTTTGGATAGTAACAGGCTTATTGTGCGAAAGTCAGCCAAATATTCAGGAAAAACTTTTTTTCCGAATGGGCAGAACTGTGGCAACTTTCCAACTGCTAGGAAAATATGATAACATTAGACATGAATTTATAATATGGAGAACATATCTACTAATGAATGGGAATAACAGCTTAATAAAGCGTGGTGATAAGTTGTCAGGACCAGATGCATTAGATTTAATAGAATTCAATGCTAGAGATAGTTCATCTAGACTCACCGCTCGAAATGTGAAAGGATTTATGTTAGCATGGCGTTCGAAATTTGTTTGCGTGGTGGCAAGCGAGTGAGCAGAGATCACACCAGAAGTTAATTCGAAATTAATCTGCGTACGCCCGAAGTGGCACGGCACGGCTTGGTTTTCTGCTTGCCGTAGACGCTTGAAACAGATCAATCTGATCTCATATCATATACATACATAGACTCCGAATAAATTCCGTGTGTGAATTAGATGAGGGAAAAAACCCTTATATTCCACCAAGGAGGTAAAAACAAGATTACTTTAAAAAATTTTTAACAGGAAAACTTATATTTTTTAACTTCTTTTCATAAAATCTGAAATGTCAGAAATGAAGCAAAAATTTTGAATAATGCGCACACACTGCGTACACAGTATTCGCAATATTCGCAAGATACGCCGCTTCCTTATTAGTTATTTATTCAATGGTTATAGTTCCCGAGATATAGAGAAAAAAACTAAAAAAATATACCCTTTTTACAAGATGGTGGCTCAAGCGCAACAGATTTTGATGGAAACTTTTAATAAATTCAATGGAAAAGCCGTAAAAGCATACCTACCAAAATTCAGATCTTTACCGATTAATGTTCTTATTTTTCTTCTGATTTGACTGGACTATAGAAAACCAGTTTAAGTGTTTATAGTGTGAGACTAATTCAGGCAATACTGGATGAATACCAAAAAATATATGCAAGTTAGATGATAAAACGATTTTTACATTTCTTTCTTGAACAATTCATCGGATAGTGAAACTGGTTAGAAATTTCAACTATAATAAGAATTTCTCACCGTAGACGTCCCACAGTTATCTAGACCAGTATGAGATTAATATTCCGCAGTCCACAGGTCACATTTCCTCGAGAAAGATTAGTCTTACGAAAAAATGAATTAAGCCTTTTTCGTAGATAATTAAACGCTGCTTAATTTTTTTCATATAAAACTAATAAATAACGGGTCAAAGAGCACTCTTTCTCCAAGATGGTGGCAGTTCCTCACCAGGAGTTTTTCAGGATTTCACTTTAAATAGTAAGCCAGATCAAGCATTCTTACCAATATTCAAAACTGAAATTTGTCCGTCGGTGTCCAAGCTAACAAAACATTTCTATATCAAAACTAGGAAACTGTTCTCTGATTCATGTAGACAAACAAATGGACGGACGTTTTTCTATGGATGTCCAAACTGTTTTGGCGTGTTGTAGTGTTTTAATGAGTTAAAAAATTTCCAATAAATTGAAAATATTTCGACATGTTTCTATTTATTGGCCTTTATGTAGTGATATTCAATCAAGTCTGTCACTTTTCACCAAGTGATTCATTCTTTTTCTTGATTCATTTATGAGTTCGCTTGACTACATATTCCACTATGTCCAGTAGTACCTTAATTATTGCTTTATGGTCGAATATACAATGTTGTATGCGATAAAGCCAACTTTCCCACTGAACGGAATCCATTTTCATAACAATGTGTAACATATGAGTTGAGAGTACATTTTTATACGTTTATGGAATTCAATTCTTAAGGAAAGCCGTTCAAGAATTTTGCAGCAAGAATATTCTTCGTTATCGAAAATAACTTACTGTAAAGAGTGGTCAACCACACTTTTAGGCTTTCATTATCCTAAAAAAAAAAAAAAAAATATTGTAATAAAATATCGAGCTGAAGTTTACGAATTCCCCCGTTAAGTCTTCTACTTGACGCATTATCAGTGTGTCGCTGTTTGATTTACATATTTTGCTTTATGACTTGTCTGGTAAGTTACACGATCGTCTCTGCTCGTGACTTGTTTCGCGATAGCGCAATAATGTTCGCAATAAAACCAAAATTCTTCTCTTTTAAGTACAAATTTTGATTTGTGGTTTCAGATATTAATCCAGGCTCCGAGATCTCCCTGTGATCAATTAAGTAACGGAATGTTGGCACGGTGTGAAACTTGTTTTGTTACTTGCTACTCCTTGACGTTGAGGAATTTATAATTGTAGCAAAAAAATTGAGTTTTTTATTATTTTATGTTATGATGGTAATTTTATGGCAGCCCCTATAAATGTATGTGTGTCCTCACGATTAATTCATTTAGATTTACAACTTATCCCGTACAACTTAACATCCAATGGAAATAGAATTGTTTTGCGAGACCAATTAAAATTTGCAAATCCTTTATCTATAGGAAGAAAGCCAGGGCAGTGCATCTGAAGGTCATGGAAACGTTTCGCAAAAATAACTTGCAGAAATTAACAATTTTCGTTTGATCTCAGCGACTCTTTTTGAGAATGATGCAGTTGCAGTCGCCGTTGACTGGAAGAATGCCCATATTAATATATAAGATCAAAGCCGGACTAGGGAGGGGTAATGGGTAATCGGGCGCTAGCATGCTGAGCCGGCGATTATCGGGACCGGTAGTCTCCGGGTTAATCACAACCACACGCATCCGCTGCGTGGGAGAAAAGCGAAGAGTTAAAAATGTTCAGAAATGTTCCGCAACCTATAAGCAATAACAGGACGCGGAACCAAGAAAGCTTGTGAGTGTTGTCAATATAACATTGTACATATTTGGCAAATCTGGCGTACTTGTGGCTTCAAAAGGGTTAACATTCGTTCTAAGCACTTGGTATTATTTTCAGCATCATATATTCATTTCGAAAAACCCATACAGTTAAGGGGAGAGTTGTTTATGGTAATCTCCAAATACACCATCTTCGAATAACCTTGACTTTCTCTTCAGCGAAATCCTGAAGACGTTTTTGTATCTTCCGGTACTTTTTGAATTGCTAATACTTTTGTAAATATAAATGATCAATGCCTTTAATAACGAACTTCAAACCATCTTTATATAAAATATAAACTACATTCAGAAATTCTTCGTAAAATTAACAATTAATGTGTTAAATTCGCAGGTCTAGTAATTAGTTACAACATACTTGTCCGTTTTAATAAATAAGTTGCGTACAATATTTTCGGTTTTAATAATGGCTAAATTAACAAAATTCTCAGTTAACAAGAATATTTTTCTAAAGGATCTTTTATCCCGTTATTAAAATTATTTCAGCAAAGAACTGACATAAATGTACTATTGTTTTCTTTTTTTATTATAAATCGATGCCTACTGCCTATAGGCAGGTGTGGATCCAGCATTCTTGTGAGAGGGGGAGCAACTATATTTTATAAACCTCCATTTGAAAATACCAAATGCATAAAATATATCATTTTAAAAATTCAGGTCGAAGAGATAAGTGAGTGGCTACCACTCTCAACAAAGAAAGTTGTTCAACGTTTAACTTTTGTCACTCGGAAAAGTCAAACGAGGTGTTAAATTATTTATTTTGTTATGGGTTGTATATGGTGGAAGTGTAACGCTTCCGAATCATCCTGTGCGGTTAGTAAAAATAGCGAAATACATTTTTCACGAATTCATCATAAATTGTAACTTTGCAAAATACAGGAAATCAAGCGCTTCGTACTTTACGTCTATTTAAAATAGCAGTCGCAGAACAGATCCACTACAGACTTTGAAAATATATAACATCTTGGAAAAGTTAAGAAAGTTTGACTAATAAGCCAAGCTCTAAAGACACCGTATGATGTAAAGTAGAACATGGTAGGAAAAACATATGGAAAAGAGCGAAAGGCATCCAACATTGCGGCGGAGCTCGAGTGAGTTGATATGACAAGTTATTTCCAAGTCTGCAATGAGCTTGGGGCTATTAAAGCTAAAACTGTGCGACCAGCCCCGGCCCAAATATGGGAGTTGTATTTCATTCTAGGTCTGATGTAGGACTTGTAGAGGAGCGCTAGATTTGATGGGCTGAATTATTTCTTACACCTTTTCAGAAATCCAAGACATTTCGATGCTTTTCGATATTAATAAAAAAATTAAATATTAATGCCAAGAATACATAAAGACCGTGTGCCGTAAATCAGTGGTCCATGAAATGAAATGAGAGTGTAAAAGTTACGATGTTATTTTCATAAATGAGGTAGCTTTCAGACTAATACCATAGACACACATATGGTATTGATTACATTGTATTCGAATACTGCATGATATACAAGATGTGTGTCTTCACATACTAGTTGGATATTAGCTGAAGTACCTGGAATACCATGAACGTACCTAGTACTGAAACACAACAAGTTTTGCAGATATCCCAATATTAAAATCTAATAGAGGCAGTTTTTTACTGATACCACTGCTATTTTACATAGCGGGAAACAGTTACAACATCAATTTTTTGGCAATCCATTTTCAATTATATCACAAATTTATGTTAAAAATGGAGGGTGCAAGTATTATTAAAAGGAGGAAAACTTT
Source organism: Dioctria linearis (assembly GCA_963930735.1). Classification (NCBI taxonomy): domain Eukaryota; kingdom Metazoa; phylum Arthropoda; class Insecta; order Diptera; family Asilidae; genus Dioctria; species Dioctria linearis. The sequence goes on from OZ005742.1 coordinate 82,805,910, forward strand.
GTCGAGCAGCGAGACCGCGAAAGCTATAGATGTTTGGCGAGTCAGAATTGGCGAATTGCGTGGCATGAGAAAAATAGCCAACTGTCTATTGAAAAAGTCCGAACAAGAATAAATAATTTGACAAAGCGATATCGGTAAATAGCAATTCAAAGCTTTAATATATAATAATTAACATCAGAAAAGTGAAACAAATAACTATTAAGTCTGGAGGGTCTCCATCTGAGTAGGAATTTTACGATGAGATTGCAGAATTTATTGGCGAGTTCAATGCAAGCAGGTTGGACGAATTTATTGTAGAAAGTATAGGTAAATTATTGAAGTTTTCTTATTTTATTATTATTTTTATAAAACAGGTGAATCAAACTCAAATACATGCTTGTTATCGCTGAGTATAGATCAGATGTAGTAGATTTCGAAGCTTATTCTGAATCTTCCACGTCCGAGTCATGGGTACAGTTCTCTATCCCAGTGACATCATCGCATGGGTCATTATTTTCAGCTAGAAAAACTGCGGCGGCAGGACCATCTCCGGCAGCTGGGCCATCAAAATCTGCTGCAAGACGTCTTAAAAATAGAAGACGGAGGGATACAATCAATGAAGCTTTATTAGAAGTGGCAAAGAAGGAAGCAGAGTACTTTAAAGATTTCGTCGGTTAATAAAAAAAAAAAATTGAAAAGGAATCAACTTTTGCGGGAAAATATAAATATGTAAAAAAAAATGTTAGTTCCAACGCCTGTGTATGTCTTGTGAAGTGGTTGATTGGGCTTCTCTAATCATATTTGGTTAATATAGTCATTTTTATTATTGCATATATTATGTAGCACACAACATGCTTTAACTATTATTGGCGCTTTGTTAATGTGATTTTCTAATCCTTTCCCAACGCGTACGAAACGAGCCTTTAAGTGCCCAAAGGCATTTTCCAGTACTGGCTGACATTTTCTGAGTTGATAATTGAATTTCTGTTCACTTACGTCTCGACATACAGAAAATGGAAATGGCTTCATCACTGATTTGGAAAGCTTATCAGCTGATCACCCAATAGTAATACCGGAACGTCCCCACCTTCAATTTTTTTTGCTATTATTTACAAAGATGGAATTTTCTTCGTGTTGTATTTTCAGGAGGGAGTTATCAAAAATGTTCGAGTCATTACATCTATCAGGACTTCCTACATTTATATATGTAAAGCGCTACCTATAGTCTACTGCTGCAAATAAAACCGTAGAGTACCATCCATTGTAGTTATAGGAATCCACAGCTTCGTCTTTAGGCGTTGAAGCTTTACGCGGAGAGAAACAGGACTCTTGAACGCATGAAGGAGCACAGAAAAGAGAAGATCGACATTTTCAAGGAGTTGAGAGACGTCTTAAAGAGGTTTTTATTTATATTTTAATTTAAAATCTAATATAACTGCTTTTTTTTGCATTGATTAGAATAAATGTGATTTAGTTTAATTTAATTACTTAATTTAATTTTATGTTATTAAATATGGTTTAAATATATATACGCGCTGTTCAAATAATTTACTAATTACTAATTTTGCCTGCCATTTATTTGTTAGCAAACTCGTTCCCGTTCAACTTTTCCCATTTTATTATCCGGAGTATTTAATGCTAACACGTCATCATCGTATTCAGTCACCATATTTTCATCAACGCTCTCTAAATTTTCCAACAAATCCTTCTCCATATCGAATGCCAAATTATGTAAAATAAAACAGGCTCTTACAAAATGACACAACATCTTCATGCCTTTCAGCTTACAGTAATATAGCTGCCTGAATCTTTGCTTAAGAATTCCAAAAGGGTGCTCCATAACTTCCCTAGAAGAGCTTAATGTTCTGTTGTATTTTTTTTTGTTGCTCTCCTGATAAATGGCCATTGTCCCTAAATGGAGTTAATAAAAAGTCAAAACAAGGGTACGCTTAGTCGCCCAGGATATAGAAACCTCAAAAGTTAAGCATTTTCAATTTACTTATAATAATAAAAGCACTAAACTGATTACCTTCACACAGACTGAGAAGCTTAGGGTATATAAAAGAATTCTATAAAACACGACTGTCACGAGTTGACCCTGGCTAACCGACAAATATGTCCAGAAACTTTGCATTTTCATCCATATTGCTTGAAGGCAAATACTGATGCCTCCCGTTCTTTCAACATAGTCTTCCTTGCCATGTCTTGGAGAGTCGATTATTATATGCGTTACATCTATTGCCCCTTACCCAGAAAACAATATGATACGCGGATGATATGTGCATCATATTCCGGCGAAGATAAATTTTATTGCGGAAGATTATCATTTTCCATATTGCGGAAGTCAACTCCGTCGGGAAGAGATGCTGTCCGAATGCAAAACTTTTTGAAGAATTGCTTTCGTATCATCTAGGGCACACGAAAGCAATACATATAAGATAAGAAAAAGATATCGCCGATGAATCACGTTGAAGTATAATATGAGCATTGCCTGGAAGAGAAGGAAGTGATATCGTCAAAATGTGCCGTAAATATCGCCATGGTAATTGTAAGTTTTAAAATTGTACACACCGTATATTTTTCTTAATGTGAAAAAAATATATAATTTATGTAAATTTAAATGGTTTTATTTTATTCTTGGCTTCACTTTTGTTCCACTCCATGAATACTTTGTTGCCAATTCGTCGCTTATCAATTTCCTAATTGTCGTCCTTATAATTGTGGGAACGTCATCTCCACCAACTCTCAAAATTAATCATTTCTAGTAAAAGTAAAAATTAAGTTAATGTATTTTCTGTAATTGAATAATTACAACTTGATTAACCATTAATTCTTCGGATTGAAGATACTCTTCAAACTTAATCCGAACGTTTATTAAACCAAACTGAACAAATTTAAATTTTCAGGTTACGCATAATTCCTTTATATTGTTCATTAAAAATAAACAAAAAGCAGTTTTTCATCAAGGCATTCTCCAGGAAAAATTAAGAAGGACGCTTGGCAATAAAATCCAAGTAAAACTGAAATTTTAAGTAATACGGTTCCCGTTTCGCCTGAAAAAAAAACACATAATGCGTTTTCCTATTTGATTGCCAATTTGTCATCCAGATAAAACTGAAATTAAAGCTATTATACTCGCATCACATAAGCAACTTAAAAGCAATTCTCACACTTTGTATTGCTCAAATATTCCGAAGGTGATAACAGGAAAGATATGCTCCATCATCGCGCTGATGATTTTTCATTTCAATATTTGCTGGGTAAGATGTAAAAGATTTTAAGTATTACATTGCAAAAGGGAAGCTTTATTAAGCTCCAAATTCCGGTCAAGCCATCGTATAAACCTGGTAAATTAATGTTCTAAGTTCGTGCTAGTAATACCTTGCTGAAGGCTTGTTTATAACGTTTAAAAAAATATATATATATTTTTTCAGTTTCCTGTCAGCACACCTCAGATTAAGTCAAAAGGAAACAAAATATATCCCGGCCGATTGAGACAGAAGGCGCAAACAACCTCGTCATTCTGCCTATCGCGGTACTGTCGCAGTGAGGCACTGTTTTTCTACGACCGCTCTCAGATTGGTAGCACTTCTGAATTATCTCAGCACTCCAGTGCTAACGCGAGTATATCGGTTTGTATCCTGACTGTCATACAGACTGTAAGGCCATCCCGCTGCATTGATTCTAAATAACGAAGCATCATTTTGAACTAATCATATCTGTGATCTGTGATATTAAACATTATTTTTCAGTTGTATTTATAGTCAACCTGGAGACCGACTCACAGTGGGTTGAAAGATAACGAAACTTCCCCCAGCACCAGGTCGTATATTCATAGGGACAGTAGGATCTCACCTAGTCTCCTAGATCCGCTAGCGATACCTTAACTGAATAGTTGTACTTCTCGAGGGCAACTCCTGTTGGCTATCACGGGGACAGTCCTTCATATTCGTTGTCGACAAGAGACTGGTATTCCACCCTCGTTGCTGACGGTCATAGGGACAACCAGCAGAGTCTAAATTCATTACAAGTACAGCGTAATTACGTACTTCCTTCCAGGGAGGTAACGTCAACTCTCTGGCACACTTCAAGCTTAAAAATTCTCTAGACGGCGTATTTCATTGCTGGATATTGGTATCGTCAACTAACCGTCTAGACGCAACTTTGAAGAATCGTCATTCAGCTTGCCTATTTGATGACAATCAGTATCGACCTCTAGCTGCCTTATACATATGGTTGCAGATTTATCAATCCACTCATCCCATTGATGACAATTAGTGAGGACAAGACACGATCCCGCACTCAAAATTGGATAATCAGTAGCCAACTGATTACCAAAAACTTACCAATCACTCTCGGAAATTCGTATTTGTTGTCAACATAAGCATTAGTTTCAGCTTTTCGAATTTCATTGGGCCAAACAAATACCACATCAGCAAGCTTGTTTACGTACACTCTGACCCTTCCTGTAATTATTGGAAGTATGCCAAGTGGAACCGATCAGCTATATCTCTACCTCTAGCAGGCTTCATGTCCTGCAAACCATAGAGAGACTGCGATGTGTTTTTCAGCACTAAGACGTTTGAACCCTTCTGCCAGGTATTAAAACAAGTTCCTGTTAAGTCGAAAATGAGTTCTAAACTCGATATCAGTGTATTGAGGAACTACTTCTTCTAAATAGATCCTTATAAAATTTCTTTATCCGCTAAGATTATCTTCAATAATTTTGAATATAAATTCCTCCTCTTCATCACTAGACATTATAGTAGCACTATTCTCATCACTACTCGAAGACCATTCCCAAATAAAACTCCTCCCGCAACAATTTGATTCCTTTTATTTGAATTCATTTCTAGATTAAAATGAAAAATATTTCACTATTATCTAAATTTTATTTTCGTTTGTTTGAGAGTTTGTAGTTGTCACTTTCGCATTCTACCGAAGAACACACAAACGTTGTTCGTGTACTTCCCAAATTTGACAGCTTCCCCTATTGCACATTTTCACACAAAAGAGCCCAAGAACGAAAACACCCGAGAAGTGAACGTGAACAGTCCTACTGTTCTAAAATTAAAAGCTACTGGAAGACACAAGGTCGTTAGAGAATTCGTTCTACATTTTTTTTCGCTGTTAAAATTGCTCTGACCCTATGCCCCTACTTAAGGGTTAAGCACTTGTATTGCTCTAAGTAGTTGTAGAATATCCATTTACCACAGTATAAAATATTTGTCATAGCCTCAGAAGCAGTTGACTAATTTGTCGAACTTTTAGGCGTATATTCTGACATTAATTCATTGCAAATTCATTTTAGTTTATTTTGTAGTTGATGAAAAGGATAAAAGTACGACAAATTTGAGGTGCAATGTCAAAATATGTGAACAAAATACACGCCTAAGCTATGACAAAAGATCAGAATCACCCCACAGGACAGCCAACAAAGGGCACTCGTTTTATAATTAGCATCAATCTTTAAATATATCTGATAAAACAATTTTCATTTTGTAGTACAAAACAATAATCTAAATTCTTACGTCCGATCACTACGAGCACGTTATTTAGAGTCTACCTAAACATTTTTGCAAAACACTGGAAATCTGTTGACCGCTACTCAAATACTTGACAATCAATAAATAAGAATGCACATCTGTCCATAAACTGCTTGTCTACAGGTCGCAATCATCAGACTTGCACACTTTTAACAGTTTTAGGCGTACTGTACTTATGTAATTTATAGGAACAAATAATTATATTGTAAAAAAGTACATCAGACATATATCGACCGCATACTCGTACTTATCACCATTGGCGTAGCCAGCGTTTTGTTCTCGGGGGCAGTAGTGGGCAGACTGACACAATATTGAAGAAGAGTATTCTGCAGGCAAGTATTGTTTTTCAAAAATGTGTTTAACTTTCTAAAACGTTAATCAGTGTTAAATCCAAGTTTCCTTACATGTAGCAAACTATTTCATTGATTACCGTTGTTTTTTCAACCAATGTATGCTTAAATTAAACAACAATAAGAATATTTCCTAAAAAACAAGAATAAAATTAGAATAATTTACTAATATATAATTATATGGTTTTCTAAAAAAATGTTATTTCAAATTCATGGTTCTAATAAATTGTGAACGTATCCCAATAATAGCCCTGAAATTAGAAAATTATTTCTTCAATAAATCTGGAATTGATCTAAGACCAATTCTTATGATACCCTAGATGAATGCTCGTATGTATCTGTGCAAATTTGATTTTTGAAGTAGTTTTTCACATATATTTCTAAAACGGTTCTTCGGACAGTAAAAATTATTGTAACCAATTTCATAGGATTTCATAGTCTGAAGAACTTTTCAGTACAATAAAAACATCTCGGACTGATCGTCTTCACAGTACCTGTACGTAAAAATCCTAAATTTTTATATGGCAACATCAAGAAACGGTTTCGGGATTTATCCCATTTTTGAAATTATACTCATCATTTTTATGAAAACGCCGTGTACAAAATTTCAGCTCTCTACGTCGACTCGTTTTCAAGCGGTGTCTAAATATATAGTGGAAAACAAAAGTTTTGTATGGCAAGGCTATTCAACGAAGGAGTTGCCTGATTTATTCCATTTCCGAACTTAAATCTCCTTTTTTCTCGAAAAGCTCGTGTGCAAAATTTCAGCTTTCTAAGTAAATCCGTTCTGGAGCTATCCTGAGGACGGACAGACATGCAAAAATTAAAATAACTTTTAATATTATGCTTGGGTGTCCAATCCATTTAGGTATACCTTCAATATTTCTATGTGTTACAAACGGAATGACAAACTCAGTTTACCCAATAGATTTCATTTAGGGTATAATATTCAGTAAACAGTCCAGAATAAAGTGATGCGAAGTACACTGTTGTGTGCAAGATATTCGTCTGTTAAGTGGTTGTTAGATACGCTTAAGTGGATAAAGACACAGAAACGAATTAATTTAAATGTACTTTTATTCATTTTTAAAATAAAGAAGAAATATTACTAGAGATACATATTTACATATCCATTTTCTTTATATAAATGACATACAAAAAAAACTTTAAACAGATTTAAATTATTCTTGCAGAATCTATCGCTGTTCAAACAAATTCAGCAATTCTTCAAAAAGTTATTAGTGCTAACTTCAAAGTTCAATTTCTTAAATTCATACAAAATTCGCAAATAATTAATATTCCCAGTGAGATAGACGAGATTTATGCAGATCTGTATTAAATCATTAAACGCCGTATCTATTGAAATATTTATTCGATTCGATTAATGAAACATATCCATTGCCAGTTACCACCCCATTAAAACTAGTGGGGCATCTTTCTGGGTTGCAGATCTGCTCATATTTGCAAGGAATGGTATTATTTTCTTGATATTCGGCATTCTCGGGCTATTATTCTTGGATCTCCCAATTGAAACTCCATTGTAAAAACTATGGCTGCGGCAAACCTAGGTGCGACAAGTTCTTTTAAGATGTTTCCATTGCCACCATCTCCTTGTAAGTTGAAAAGTTATGAGCAGTGATATTGAGGACTGTCATAACTCATAGTATGTTACTTGATCATGTATAGCCAATATAGGATTGTTATCGCCCATGTATATACATGCACGTACCACTGTGTCGGTTCACTTTATTTCCCATTTCTAAATCTTCACGCATAACTGCATTAAAATCAAATTCGGCACTGAAATCTTTTTGCACTACAGCAGAGCTTGCTACTCATCCTCCAACTCCAATAGGGTAAACAGGGCCTCCAATTTTTGCTAACAGCATACCTAAAAAGAATAATTGTTTTGGTAAAAACAAAATTTTTAGAAGCATTTCAATCCATACCTTTCGATGGATCCACTTTTTTCCTCAGATGCATTTATAGTTCCTACAACTCCGCTAAACACAAATTCATCTCGTTCCTTAGCAGCATTTTCAATTCCATAAGAGATAGTAAAGCTCGAAATGACTGCGTCACAAAATGTATTGCCATAATCAGAGGCTCCCTTACTTGCTTCTACAATAACCAAAACATATATAAAGATAGTCCCCGGTATAAAAAATTTATAAATCAGACAAGTACGGATACAGAGCAGTCACATCGCAAGAAAGATGGAGATTGAGTGCAGACTAGAGATAGAAACACACTTGTGGCATGGCATTGCATTCTATAAAATGAAATGAAAACAAACGAATTAAAATTGAAGGTGGGCATTCGGGCAGCAACAACATGACAACTGAAGAAATGCAATATTCTTGTTAGCCAGCAGAAGAGGAAGTAGTGCTCATACAAGTTTACCTTGATTTCGTTTCGACTGTTTGTTGAAACTTTTGACAAGTCAAAAGTCACGTCGCACTCTCTAGTCTAGTATTTATGGTGCTTGGTGGTGGCTATTGGAGTAGATTTTCTTGTCGGCCACGGGTCGAACGACATTCAATCGCAGCAGTGGTAAACAGTTCATTGATCTGACATCATATACGCTTTACGCGAAAATACTTGCACTTGCGCGCCCTGTAAGTTTTTCAAATATTGTTATCACTTTGTGGTGAATTAAACAACATGCCAAGCCAATGCCATTATCAAAAGCTGCGAAATCTGTAAAAATAGAAATACCAACAAGATGAAAACCATTTAAAGTATGATTTGCCCGGTTGTCACCAAGCGCAAACACACTTCAAGTTAATGAAAACCCACCAAAATCTTTTTGCCTCAGGAAATAACCTTATTTTTCGTTTAAAAATCATTTTAGAATAAAGCGTCGTTAAGACTATATTTTTATAACTTTCTTCGGATAAAACACTTTCGTAAAAACGCACCCAATCACTGCTTTCTTCCAGACAAATGAATTCAGGAAATCCGCCCTTACAGAAAACGAAACGCGTCGTTGGAAGTGCGCTAGCATTCTATCATTTCTCTTCTTGTAAACAAAATTTCGATATGACAATTTCACTTTAACTTGGTGGCATCCTCAAAGTCTTTACACGAGAGTAATATATGACAGAAGTAATTGAGGCAGAATTATTGAAATCTCAAATTAAAACATAATTTAGGAATTTCGAAATCAAAACTGACCTCATTTACAAATTTAGTAGAACTTTTAAGTAACTAGTTATATCAAGTACACTACACAACACACAACTCAAATAAATGGCTGCTTTGCACCATGACGCCGAAATTTAGAGATATTTTCTTCATCACTTACGTTATAATCTGAATTGACACTATGAATTTCCTAAAGATAGACCTCTTCCCGACATTTATTTAACTTACTTAAAACTCTTAATGAATTTTCTTCTTTAAAAACCGGTAAATTATTTGACACTGTACTCACCGTTGTACTTTCAGCTATATAGCACTAACAAAGATGGCCGAGTTTTGAGTCAGACAACCCGACTCAAGTTGGGTGCTCAGGGATCTGCTGTTTTTTTTTTATTATAAATTAATGATTTTAAAAATTAATATTCTAATTGAGTATACCTTTAAGTTTTTACTAATAAGAAATGTTATTTTAATCCAAAATATTAAAATTCATTATACACAAGACACTACAATTTCAGAACATGTCCTTCTAAATAAAAAACTATACATGTCATTTGCACAGCACCAGCAGAAAATAGTTAGTGCTACCTAGTATGCAATAGTTGTATGAGTATGTATTATGTTAATTAAAAAACTAATATGATTTAATAATTCAATTAATTAATGCACTTGACAATTTTTATTTTAGAACAACAATATTTTTAAATTTGATAAGCTCATTGATTGATTTTGCAACCAAGTTTGGGATAAATTTGAATTGAGGGGAATTTGATGACCCTGACCTGACTGACAAAAGTCTTAAATGCTTCATGCCTAAAACATACTGCGTTTATTTAATAATCGAATTTATTAAATTGTATTTGACAGCATAGTTTAAAGAAAAATTTGAAAATTTGGTGGCGTCACCTCTCGCCTTGTAATCAAAGTTCCATAAAATCAACACACGCTGCAGTTTGCGTAGATGAGAGACAATATCTACGCGTACACCTTTACTTTACTTTGCCTAGGCCATGTTTCAAGCCTGCCGGTTAGCAGGCGAATATCACAGTCTTCTTGGCTTGTCTTACTGCAAGAGTTTTTCAAAAGTATCTTGTATTTTGTTCAAACTCTATAATTTCCATAAATTTCTTCTACTTGCTCGTTTTTTTTAAAACATATTTGGCTGCAATTTGTTTTAACTTCATTTTTCTGTGGAAGCAATAGTTTTAGGCTTTAGGACCTGTTTATGATGAGTGTACAAAATAAGCGAGAGTGAGCTATTACTGCACGACTGTAGCCGTTAAGGCCTTTTAATTTCCAGTTTTCATGATATCGCCTTCTGGTTTGAAGAATAAAGACAAAAAATGTGATATCGCAGATTTACATGCAACGAAACAGAACGGCAAATTGATTGATTTTCATAAATAAATGATAATGACAAGTAGCGGAATTTTCAGAGTTACTCTCATGTAATACCGCGCTTTTGTGAAAGCACTTTTTTCTGAGATATTGAAAGAGGTCACCAAAGTTTGTTCCAAAGTTGTTGCTGTATAATCCTATGTTATTTGAACAGAACGTGCTTCTGTTTACACACTTTGCTCTAAAGAGGGTGGGTGTTATCAATATTGGGAGATCGTGGGAATTCCATATTCTGGCAATTTCTTCCATTAAGATATTACTTTGCGCCTAGTTGCTAATGTACTTTTATAGAAATCTCTCCTATATCAATAAAAATTAATTAGTTTTCGAAAGTTACGTGAACTGAACTATTCCTTTTGGTGTATTTCTTATGCTTTTGGTACCTAGGATAAAAATGGTCGGAATTAGCATAATATAATAATTTGTGGGAAAAGTCGCCATTAATTCCCATTTTCGAGAGAATTTTTGCCCGCAACCATCTCCCAACGCTACTGTAACTCATACTCTGATGGGCTTGGGAAAAATAAGAATTTTATTTGACTGATAGAAACATCTCCTTTCAGCACATTGGCCAAAATGACATTTGTCATTTTCTTAATAAATTGAGGTAGAGTAGATATACGAAAAATTCATTATTATGAATAATTTGAAAGGAATTTGAAGTTATTCAAAATTTTGGAAATAATTGAATAAAATCAATTATGCTTATATGTATATCTTACTACATGAAAGAAGAAATTGCAAATTATTAGTAATAATTGCGTCGTATATCTGTGTGTGGGGGGGGGGTCCGAGCCTACACGGGCTTCTCTGGAGGGCATTGCTCACCCGTGCCCCTACCTCGCCACGCGCATGCGTATCACTGACATATATAACATGGACTGCCTGATTTTCTATTTCATATGGGTCAACTTTTCTTGGCACGGGTGTGACAATTATCTTAATTTCAAATTTTCCTTTTGCTTTAACATTCATATTAAAAGTTCAACAAATTACAGATGCATTCGAAATTATTTCTATTCTTGGAAGTTTATCTCCTACAACATCTAATATTTCTTAAACTTGATTTTTACAGAAATAAAACTAAGCAATCTTTGTCTGCCTGTCCCTAAAAGTAGGTATGGGGGACAGAGAAAGGATTACAAATGTTGTATTGCCATCTAATTCTATTCTATATAGATATTCATTGGGAAAACCACTGAACTGAAACTGTACTATGGTGGATTTTGTATAGAATTTATTATATGAAGTTCAGCGGAATAAAGTAGTTAAACCAAAAAGAGACAACTATAGAAAAGTTATCCGATAATAATGTCAAATAATGTAAGCAATTTCAGGAATATCAGCAGTTCATTTTATATATGTCAGTGATACGTATAAACGCGAAAGTGATATTTAGTACAATGTAAATTTTTTTATTTGGGGCTCATATGTAAAATTTTTTATTTGGGGCTTATATTAAAATATATCTTAATATTAGGTATGGTTGCATCGACTACACGTTCGAGGTCCAAGGCGACCGTTACTATGGGTCTTGTAAGCAGGTGTTCCAAAAGTTTGATGATTCCTTTATTACAAAGCCTCATTCCTGCATAATTCATCAAAACTATCCTGAAGTATCTTAGTCTGATTCAATTTCCTTTCTATGCGATTTAAATAAATCATATTGAGTCTGTCAATGTGGAGCTCCATTCCATTAACCCTTCGTGAGATTCATTGGAACAATCCTGTTAACCTTTCATCATATACATATTGTAACGCGCCACAAAGTGATACAAGCGACATCTATTGGAAATGGAAACAACTTTAGGTTAGTGACATCCTAGTAAACTGGGTTTGGAGAACAGAATATTCAGGAAGGTTCTAGGATAATATATATATAAATACGGCGCTGCTCACATCCAGGAGGCGAGTATTATTTCAGACAGCGAAGTGAACGAAGTAAACTATTTGGATTGCGATAATTAGAAGTACAGTACTAGCGATAAATAAAGAGTTGATTTGATAATTATTTGTGAATTTGTGAGAGTAAACAGTAAAGTTAAATAAAGAAAGAACTTTTGAATTATATCTGAAATATTGTGTTTTAAATAACGAATTAAGGCCACGCGCGTAATAATATGTATAGGCAAATTACTGCTTTTTCCATTGGAATCTCTCGAGAGTAGACGAAACACTAACAGAGGTTAAAGAAAGTTAAAATTTCCCGCAACCGCCCAGTACTTTTGATCAATAATCCTGGCTTTAACCGCCAGTGTAGTTGTATTGACTCTCCTGTTTAAGAAAAATAAATAAGAAATGATCTTGGTTAAGATTGCTTTGCATTCTAGTTAGTGTTATGTATCCATCAAGCTCTGTCCATTCATAAGGAACAAAGCTTTTTATCATTCATGCAATATTGTACTAGAGAACAGTATTACTTATGTCATCCAGTTTAGAATAAATATATCTATGGATTATTGGCATGATTCTCGTCAAAATAAGCAAAAGCGAGGTAATGTTTATTTTCTCCAATACTCGTCTCTTAAAGGCCATGCCACAATGGTGGCTCCGGTTCTGGCTCTGGATTCAAAGCCAGAGCCGCTTCTTGTCATATCGTTGAAATCGAAACCAGCTATGACACAATGGTGGCTTCGTAGATTTGTAGAGAAGGAGATACCGAAAACGTTTTGTCATCGCCTTAAAATTAAATAAAATGTTTAATAATGAACGGATTCGAGTGTTAAGTTTAGTTGCGATGCGATAGCTAGTTACAATCGCTTGCTGGTAAAATTATTAAAAAAGAAAAGTAAAGACATTTCTGGGTTCGTCAAATTTACATATAAAAGAGTGGGCTTTTTGTTTTGTTTTAAAACTAGTTATAAATTAATTAAATCGTCCGACCCTGAGATGTTTAGGCAGACATTTAGGATTAGAGGGAGAAGCTTTAACGTTTTACTTGGTTTGGTTCATGAAAGGCTACAAAAGGTTTCCATAAGAAAACCAATAGAGCCGGAGTGCAGATTAGCATTAACAGTAATGTATGTCAGTACATTTATTTCATTAGATAAGAAATTAATGATAACTTCATTCCAGGTACTTGGCGCAAGGCACGGCAAATCTTGGCTCTCAAATTTAGAATGGCAGTCTCTACTGTGGCGAACATAATTTAGGAGACGTGCCAATAGTATTGTGGGATGCACTTTCACCAATGAGTTCTACTGCATGATATATATTGTCACCCAAGATATGTGAGAAAAATTAGTAGCGCTACAGTGGTCCTGTACAACTACTTGCATGTAAGGAATGCGTTGACTATTGCCCATGGAATTTTGTGGACCCTCACATGGGTTAATCAATTCAAGAAGTACAATGGCGACAAGAAATCATGCAACTTCAGTCTGCATCCCTCTTTTGGAAAATCAAATCATGCTTCGGCATTGGCATTTGCAATGAGAGCGTAACTATGCCAATTCGTATGTGATAATAGGATTTGAATACAAAAAATGATTAAGTTTTATGTATTATTTTTCTTTTCTGGGTATAATATTATTGTTTTATTTACGAAGTATAAGACTCTCTCTTGCATCTCATCTACTCGGACAGATTCGATCCATTTTTTTTTTGCAATTGATTGCATAAAAATTTCGGTAGGCGACATCTCAGTTACCTAAGAAATTTATTTCCTCCGTCCAAAAAAATTGAATATTGCTTATCGAGTGCCGCCGATGAGCCAGCATTCTTATCGCAAGATTTTCTTGTTGTTGAATCACTTTCCTGAAGAAGGGCAGGCGGTACTTCTTCATTGAGTTGAATTCCATCGCTGTTATCCCAGTTGATGAGCCGTCTACTGTGATAGATGATAGCAAACACCCTTAATTCAAATGCATTTTTTGAGCCACATCCACATCAAGCTTCACATCCGGGGGCTATGGCTTTTAGCTGCTAAGTGTTTTCCTGCAAAAGCAAGTTATCATATTTTTATACCCTAGACGAAATCTATAGGGGTATACTAAGTTTGTCATTCCGTTTGTAACACCTCGAAATAATGATGGTAGAGCAAAATGGATTGGACACCCACGCATAATATTAAAAGTTATTTTGATTTTTGCATGTCCGTCCGTCCGTCCGTCCGTCCGTCTGTCTGTGCGCACGATAACTCGAGGGCGCGTATACTTAGAGAGCTAAAATTTTGTAGACGAACTTTAAAAAAAAAAGTAAAATTCAATTCGAAAATGAGACAAATCGGGCAACTCCTTCGTGGGGTTGCCATACAAAACTTTCGTTTTCCACTATACATTTGGACACTGCCTGAGAACGCATCGATATGGAGAGCTGAAATTTGATACATGGTGTTTTCTTTCCACTAGCAAATAAAATTTCAAAAATGGATGAAATCGGGCAACTCCTTCTTGGTGTTGCCATATAAAAATTTAGGATTTTAACATATACTGTGAAAACGATCAGTCCAAGACATTCTTATTGTACTAAAAACTTCTTCAGAATACGAAATCTCATAAAATAGGTTATAATCATTTTTTCTGTCCGGCAAACCGTTCTAGAAATATATGCGAAAATCCCACTTCAAAAATCAAACTTGCATACATCGGTGATCATACGAAATTTTATACGAGCATTCATCTAGGGTATCATAAGAATTGGTCTTAGACCAATCCTAGCTTTTTTACTTGTTATATTTTTCCTTACATTGGAGTTATATGCTTCAACAAAATTTAAGAGATCAAAATACCTTCACTTTGGTCTCCCCACCGCTCTACTATCAGACGGAGTTTTCTCATCCTGCTTAATTCGATTCTGTATAAATTCCGCAAAGACTTTCACCTTTGCTTTTTCTTCTGTGAGTAAAAAAATGTTTGTAATATTCAAACCGGATGTTTTTATTGTATTTAAAGAGTTTCTATAACTAATAATTAAATTCAATACAATCTAAATAAAAACACACTCACTAGGAATACTCATTTCTCCACTTATTTTCTGCCAGGTGTTATCCTTTTTATAATTATTTTGATAATCCTTTTCGCTTTTTATATATAGAAAAGGATTTTCCCTCAGTAATTTAATCCATTTTTCCTCATACAATGACGTGGACCCCTTCCAAAATCAAATATTAACTAATACTGGCTCTGGCTTCTTAATAGAAGCCAGAGCCGGAACTGCCATTGTATTAAGTAGCACTGCCATATACTTCACGTTTGATTTTGACAGGTCTCGCCCTCAAACTCAGAGGCAGAGCAGGAGTCACCATTGATTGAGTCATGGCCTTTAGGAACTAGAACTCAATTTTTTTTATAAATGAATACACATAGGGGGGACGTCTAATTGTTACGAGGGCACCACCTTTCATATCTTTTGTTATTTCTATAAGAAAACTATTGTTTTCAATCAAATTTTTTTTAAACACTGTAAAAATTTTAGTATTTTTATATATTTTATAACTCTTCACTGATTAAGATTATTACCTTACTTATTACAACCTTGTAAAACGAATCAAAATCGAGAGTGACATTTATTTAATTTTACAGAAACGTTTTTTATTTTTACAAATCGAGCCCTACCTAAATCTACTTCTCACAAACGTAACACAATGATACGAAAAATACAATCATAAAGTACTAGAAATGAAAATCACACTTTTCGCGACACACCACCACCCTCTCCATTCGATTCGTTTGGTTTTCGATCAGATTATAGATTCTGCATCGTTGGTTCTGATTTCGCTAAACATCAATTTTGTGAGTTTTGATCAGTTCATATCATTAATACTTTCATTAAATTTCTTCTTCAGTACAAAAGTTTTCATAACTTCTTTTCCAAATCGTGTTCCTTTACCCAAATTTTCAATAAGTGTTAACTATAGCTGTGCTTATAAATAGTAAAAAGTACAGCCGACAACATCGAATGCACCTAACTTCTGCTATAGCTGTCACATTAATCTCACTATCTTGCACATAAATCGAACTATTAACTAGACTTTCCAATCTTCGTGGAATCTACATAGCATTCCATTCTATAGCCGAAGAGTGTAATATTATTTGAGTACTTGCACCAACACCTCGACCCATTTTAAGGTACCTTCCAGTGTAAACCTATTCAATTTTAAGAGTTTACTGCCTACATAAAAAAGTTATTTCATATCGGAAAACATACACTAGGATTCTCGTTACTCCCATAAAATAATTAAACGTTTTTCAAAGACTTCGATAGCATTAAAGTATAATATAACTGCAAATGATATTCATTTTCATACTCAGTGCATAGTAATCTGCCGCAGTAACGATTAAAATTTCCACAATTTACACCACGCTGATATGTCATCACTATATATTTTTTTTTTTATTCAATTTTGAATCATTCTCCAGATAAGTGTTTAAAGATCAAGGATTTCGAGTCGATCGCAGGAAGACCTCAAACAAGAAATTCCTGGCGAGCTTCTAGAATTATACGTAAATGTCAAATACCATCACTGATCCAATATCTCTAACAAATTAATTTCGCTTAATTACCGTATCATTATCAGAGAAGGTTCTTTTGCTTTAGCAGTAATACTCTTCGGCTTCCAGAAGACTACATGACGTCTTCTGCTTACCTATATGGTGATGATGCCTGTAAGAGCATAAGAGGTCTGTCCACCGAGTAGATATGCGGGGGAAATTTCTTTAGAAAGGCAAATTGCACTCCGATGAAGATGCTGGTGGCCCTTAAAGAAGCTATAATCATTACGAGTAGCGGACATTATCATAAAGAATTGCAAATTATTACGAAAAGGCTGGAAATAAAATCAAATTTAATTTGAGCTGCATCCAGATTCTAAGTATTCGCGTTTAAATTGTAAGAATTTTCGGACTTTGGTGTGCGGAAAAGACACATTAAAATGACAGTAAATTTCAATGATCAGGGAAACTTGATCTTTAAAGTCTGGGCAGTGGATATTGAGATGTTCTTGTATTTTATTATTCGCAAATTTTTTTTTTCATATGGTTTTGTATATCGCGAGATCAGATCGATAATTATAAAAACGAAATATGCATAATGCCAATGGTCTGTTGGAAAATATTTCTTTTATTATAGGACTAAGCTATTTCTGCAAAAGGCAATTACATACAAACTTTTTAAAAGGCTAAAAAGGTCGAAAGCACGTTTCCAGCTTTTAATTATTATAGAATGTGTAATAATTAATATTTATCTCCACTGGCAAATAAGCATCGAACTGTCTAGGATTTCTGAAACGTTATAGCCCACCAAGCTGGATGCCATTATAAGTCCTCTTATACATATTAGATTTAGAATGTTACATATATTCCAAAAGGTGAGTACCAGATGTCATATAATGTAGGCTTCATGCTGTCCAAAGGATCGTGGTGGATGATGGATGCCATTTGGGCCTTTTCAACAATTTTTGATCGATAGAGAATATTCCAGTATTTTTCTACCAAGAAAAATCTTATGACATCATATGCATCTATTTCTTTTAATTTGTCAAAGTATCGAGCAGCACTAAAAGATCTCTTTAATTATCCACTCACGCCAAAATTTGGAAACCTTTCTGATTGTTTTTCAACTCACAATAAAGTAATTTTAATCTAAATTTAGATATGTAAATAGACCAGTCCTGCTTGACTGCTTCATCAACCCCAACCGAAACTACTAAAGCAAGAAACATTAAATTTTGAATATATATTTTCTTTGTTAGGGAATAGAATCACTAAGAAGCGACTTTTAGTAATTTAACTCGTAAGGGTGTGAAAAGGGGCGGTTAAGATTTTATGAAAAAATATAAATAACGTGAATATCAGCTTGCAAAACTTAGTAGATGATTAAACATATATTTCACCAATTTTCTAAATCCAACCTCTAAAAGTACAAAGCGATGCGTTGCGTAGAAGGAGTTGTCGGAAAAATTTGCAAACTATGCGCGATTCTATATCTGCAGTTGTCTTATTAAAAGAATATATTATGCAACCATAGTCAGATCTCCTCTAAATATTCACGCACACTGACCATTTACTTTGCTTTCAATTTTTTCAAATATATTTTTTATAATTATTACCCCAGCATTTTCTTCTTGAAAGTCCCATTTCCGCTGATCACTTCACCCAGCTCAATTAATGTGTGAGATCTGATCTCGTAGAGACTTGACAGATTTGTTTCACAATTAACTGTCAAGTGGGAATGTAGTTTAAGGGAGTGAAAAAGGTGGAATTCAACCAATAAAATGTATGTGTCTTACAAAATATAGAGACTAGTATTGCTAAATAAGAAAATTTTTCTAACTGAAAAACAGTCTCTCAAAATTTTAGAAATGGTTAAGAAAGGTATTAGTAATATATTTTCTGTATGCTCCTGGGACTACCGGCATGGCTTTTGTCCGATATCTGTTACATGCCAGAATACAGAAACAATATAGGACAGCCTTGGTTGTTGCATCTTCCGGCATTGCTGCCACATTGATGAATGGAGGAAAGACAGCTCATTATGGTTCTAAACTGCCCACAAACTTGATGCATGTTAGGAAACTGCTGTGCAATATTTCAAAGCAAAGTAGTATAGAGAAGGTTCTGAAAGCAACTTAGTTAAAAGTGTTAAATGAATGCGCTATGGCTCATAAACGTGTTCCAGCAGCTGCCCTTAATGATCTTTTATTGAAGGCGTTCGAAGAGCTCAAGTGCAATTTAAGTCTATGGACTCAGTACTACAAACTGAAGAAGTAGTACACAGGGTGTTTCCTCCATGGTGGTCCATAGAGCGGGAGGGTATAGTACGTACTAACCCAGATAAATAAACAAAATTTATGGATGGGTGGGTGGCCATATCACTCGTTTCGGAGTTACAGGGTGATTAAAAAAATATTCTAGCATTTCATAAAACACCCTGTATTTCAAAAAGTTTTTTTATTACATCTATGGACGCTCCTCTTTAAGTTGACCTATTACAACCTCGGTGTTAACTGTTAAAGAGTCCTGAGAATTTTTAAATAAAGGTTATCTTAACCATCTTTTCGTAAAAATAAAAGAGTTTGGCATCTGAGTTCACTGTAGTGTAGACAGCAGGCAGTTTACAGGGTTCATTTCTGTCCTGATGAGATCGCCCTGTTACTGCTGGTCGAAACACCTTACACACAGTACCTATACTCCCAAAAATTTCTTTATGGAATTTTTGGTCTTCGGCTTTCAGGCCAGAAACTGACAGTACCTCGGTACTTGTTTTTTAATTTTCTCTGCTCATATACAGTAGGTTGAGAATTTCCTGTAGACTCATATTTTGTACGGGTCTCCAAAGAGTGAATACCATTGATACCCTCACGCTACCCATGAGAGTTCAATAGGCTACAAATCCACCTCAAAATTTGCTTAGCAATGGCGATTAATAAATCCCAATTCGTTGAAAGTGCCTAAAATAGACCTGGGAAAGGACTGTTTTTCATAAGCACAGTTATACAGGGTGGGCCAAAAGTCACCATGGGGTTTAAAAATTTAATAACTTTTTCGTTTATATATTTTTTTTATTTTTTTTTTTAGATTATATAAATAACATCTGGAGAATAAATAATGGAGAGATTCACAACTGAACAAAGAACCAGAATAATAGAATTTATTACTTAAATCAGCGATAAATTATTTTAACGCAGAGCATATCGTCGCCATTTTAACGTCAGAATTTCGCCCTCTAAAGCCATGATTCGTTGCTTAGTTGATCGTCACCACCAACATGGCACCGTAAGTGATTTGCCTCGAACCGGTAGACCGCGTATAATTCACACTGCGGAAAATATTGAACGTGTAGAGCAAAGTGTTAACGAAACACCAGAAACATCTACCAGAAGGCGTTCTGCTCAGCTAGGGATGTCTCGTACGTCACTACGGCGCATTTTAAAAAAAGATTTACTGTTATTCCCATATAAGGTGCAATTGGTGCAAGAATTGAAGCCCGCAGATCATCGGCAACGTCTAAATTTTGCAGTTAAATTTCAACAGTTGGCCAGAAATGAAATCAACTTTATTGAAAATCTGATTATGAGTGATGAAGCTCATTTTCATCTGAATGGCTTTGTTAATAAGCAGAACTGTAGGTTCTGGGATTCTGAAAATCCAAGAGCCATTCATCAACGCCAATTGCACCCCATTAGGTGTACAGTATGGTGTGGCATTACATCTGAAAATATCATTGGGCCTTACTTCTTCGAAAATGAAGATGGAAGTGCTGTAACCGTAAATGGAGAGCGGTATCGGTTTATGATAGAAAATTTTTTACGTCCTGCTCTTGAAAACAGACCTGAGATGTGGTTTCAGCAGGATGGAGCCACTACCCACACTGCCCGAGACACAATGGCACTTTTAAGGCAAATTTTTGGACAGCGAATAATTTCTAGAAATTCGGAAATTAATTGGCCAGCGCGTTCGCCAGATTTGTCAACACCCGACTATTTTCTTTTGGGTTATTTGAAGGAGGAGTATATGTGAACAAGCCCGAGACAATCCTTGAACTCAAGGCCAACATTGGTGCAGAAATTCGAGCGCTACAGCCACAAATGTTGAAAGATGTTATGGAAAATGCTCTAAAAAGAGCCCATCATTGCGAAGCTAATAACGGCGGTCATTTAAGTGACATTATTTTCCATACTTAGCGTAAAAAAATTTCCATTTTGTATATTTTATAATCTAAAAAAAAAAAATAAAAAAAATATATAAACGAAAAAGTTATTAAATTTTTAAACCCCATGGTGACTTTTGGCCCACCCTGTATAAGGCATGTTCTAAGGTGAGTTCCGCTAGCACCGGCAGGTATTACCGGCAATATAATTTATATGGAAATCCTTCAATAACGTCTTTGGTAAACAACACATACCTATGGAGGGTTCCACACAACCCAACCAAATCGTGAGGGGTATCATTTGAAAGGCTGCTTTCAAAGATTCGGAAAAAATTTCAAAATGTTTAGTGAATTGTTTTTAAAAATATAGCTCAAATCGTTTATAAAAATATAGCCCTGATCTTTTAGGTTTCTAAAGATAAATATCTAATATTATCAGGGTTAGTATGCAATTGAGTCACAGAAAACAGGAAAACTGTAGCTTTATTCGTCAATCTCATAGTTGTTAGAAAAAACTGGTTTTTGTTCTAACTTATTGAAAACACCGCCTCTTATAAAATTATTCTTGCATCCGTCTGGTTGAATACTTTTAATTGCTTTATTATAAACAAATTTGTATTGTTCATGGATAATGTTCTGATACGGAACCCTAATTGCGCAAGCCCGACTTGCTCTTGACCGATTTATTTTTATCTCATTCCGGCTAGCCCGCACAATGAGCGATGTTTAAAAAAAATTTTAGGATCATTTTAAATGGGAGTATCGAAAATGTAGCCTTAATAGATAAACACATTTTTTTAGTTGTATGAAATAGCCTTTTTGAAATTTTTAATTTTTTTGTAATCTCCATGCCAATAAAACCCAACATCATAGCACTAACCTTATTCACGATGGAGTCAATATAATCCTCGAAAGAAAAACGAGAGTTAAAACGACCCCCAAATCTTCAGTGTTTTGTCAAGTCTACTCCGTTTCCAGAATATTCGAAAAAGTGTCGTATTTGTTCTACAATAGGATATAGTAGCTACTTAGTACATATATTTACTAATATTCAAAGGTAAAAGATTAGTAGAGCAATCGGAATTTAGGAGATCGCAGTCATTCATTCAAAGTTAATCGAAAAATGTTGGCATCATTAATATAAAAAGAATTATAGACTTAGTTAGATATTGAGCCCACATCAATATTATAAATAGAAGAGGAGCGAACCGAGATGGTTACATTGAACAACAATAGTAGTGTTTGTAAATGCAGTGTAAAAACTTCCCGAAAGTGAAGAACACGGGGTCGTATTGTCAGACAAGTACGGCCATATACCTTACTATGTAACAAAGAGAGAACGAGTGAATCCAAGGTTAATGAGCTTGATTAGAAAAATCGTTCTGCAAGTAACACAGAATTGGGGCAGGAAACATATAACATTTTTTAAAACAGATAGGGAAACACCTCATGGTCTGTTTCAAAATTCGACTCGAAAAGTATTATAGGTACTCTTAACTGCGATAGAACACCCACTGCCATCCCGTGTCGCCCTGACATTGTCAGATTCCTATCTCTTCTATGAGCTAAGAACACTCGTTTGCAGAAATGTTTCCGTAAATCATATCACTTCATAGTCGTTAGAATTTACATTTAATCGAACGTGCTCTGTTTTGGTACGCAATGCTCTGACATTTTGATAATACATTAATTAGGTTGTGATTTGTAGCTAGCTTGGATACTGCTCCTAACAAGATCGAGACTTTTTTCGTTTGAGATAATAAAAGATGATGCGTTTTCATCTTTTTTTAAATAAATTTTCGAATTATTTATCCAAACGAATTTAAACCCATATTCTTGCTTAAACTGCTTCGCTTTGTGTAAATGAGTTTTCTTTTCTTTCGATAAGAATTCGTTAAAATAAATAGTGTTCATTACCCTATATCCCAGCATATCGGCCTTCACACCTCCGGTGACCTTACAAGCAATTAGTAGGTACACGGTCTCTGACTGACTGATGAGCTAATAGAATTTACATTACTCGCTCTACTTTTACGGCGATAAACCTTCAGTAGGTACATCAGCTTCTTCTAAAGGTAACTTAAGGGATTTATGTTTTTTTTTAGCAGTATCAACTGGTTGCGTATCCGGACATGGGGGATATTTTTAATTTCAATAAAGTTAGTTAGAGATGTTTTTTTCTTATGTTTTAACATATACACAGGCCCGGTTCGTGGTTTATTTTTTGTGTTTGCATGAAATGTTTGGCTTCTTTGAAAATTTTCTATTTGCCATTGTCAATATTTTTCTCTATAGTGCACTGTATGTGGTTGTGTGATTCATGGGGTGCCGGTTTTATGGATAACTCAGTTTTATAGTTCAAGGTATACAATTTTATTTTTCTTACATGAGGGCATGAAGGCAGCACTGATGACGTTTATCATGTGCGTACCCTTTTGATTGTAGCAAACTTGGAATATTGCTGCGTCTGAGATTGTAATGATGGCACTTGCGACGTTGAGTCTTGTGCGCTTTTTACGTGTGCAGCAATCTGAGTACTGCTACGTGTGGGAAGGAACTTCCTTCTATCTTGATCAGAATTAGCTTCTGAATATTTTTAGTGCAGAGTTAACTTCTGGAAACAAATCTAAACCAACGTTTGTCTAGGCCTTCGGATTAACTCCTGTGTGAGATTGCTTGAGTTAACCTCACTTTGCAATCCTTAGGATCAACTCCTATACCAGTTGCTGCTTCGAGAGCATCTGGTTGACGGAATGTCAGTTGACTGACATGTCAACATGTGTACACGAAGAAATGTGTATTTTCGGTCAGTTTTGTATAATTATTATTTTAATTAAATATTTATTAGTTTTTTTTTATTCCATTTTGAGAAGAACCATATACAGGACAACCTTTCGGATAATCGTGGGATGATTAGATAAGTATTTTTGTTGTTAGTGATTAGTTATAGTTAGGAATATGTTACTTTGTGTTTTCTTCTATCTTTGCAGGAATTAATACACAAATTTGGACTGGATGCATCGAGGGATAATAGAAGTTGAGATCATTAGAGTGTACAGAAGTTTTATCATCAGATAAGTATTAAATTTGTTCGATTTAAAACTTGATTCTTTGTGTGTTTTTGTTTTGTTTTTTAGGAACTCAACATTTGAATACGTCGAGGGAAGTATGGTTCGGTGGTGGACCGAACATTGATGGTTGATCGTTTATAATCTTCAATTAATTTTAAAATTATGTTTATAGCCTATAATATTTTAATTGTAATTTTAATTCAAATAAAATTAATTTATGACGAAAAATTAAATAAATTACAAGAATTTTGATTAAAGCTTTTTTGTTTATTAATCACTAAAAATAACTAAACACAAATTAAATAATTCAAGCTCATAACAAAATAAGAACGAAAACAAAATTAATGAGAAAAATATGACACTTAACAAAAAATATTGCTTTCGAACCTATTCTTTTATACATTACTACTTTTACTAAAAGGGACTCGTCTGACTTTAATTTTAGCGAAATCTTTCCACAACATATCAAGGTTAATAGATTTAGCAATTTCAGATTCTATGGATATTATTGCCAAACCATTAAATTTATCTTGCCCCTTACCCGGGGGTTACACCTGCAAGTACAGCTTGCATGCAACTTGCACTGCCATACTTCTTGCACGTGTAACCTCTACTGCCATGCTGGCAGTACAGCTTTCAGCGAACTTGCATGATGAAAAACCATGGCATATGGGAGATAGTAATTTGACATTTATACAGTTTTCAAAATGGCGGAAAAGAAATGTTGATAGAATTTGATAAATTTATTCTGGAAAAATGAGATTTTCTGGGATCATTTGCATTACATCATTTACCAACACCTTCCTCTTAATTTTTCCTTGGGTTTTCATCATTCTGCTACTTCCTTTATTGCTATAATTTTCCAATATATGCAAGACTTTACGTCTCGATGACATTTTTTTAAATGAACTTGCATGCAAGCTGATAAGACATCAACCGAGCTGCCTTCTGCTGTCAAGCTTAAAATTGCGTTCCATGCAAGCTGTACTTGCAGGTGTAACCTCCGGGTTAGTTGATCGCTGGTAATTTTTAATAATTTTTAATTTAGAAAAAGTTCTCTCACCTTTTATCAACTGAAAGGGTAAAGTTAATAGCACTTTTAATGCAATCAGTGTATTTGGAAAGAGTTCTTCAACGTTGTTATTATAAATCCACTTCAAAATGTCTTCTGGGTTAGTATCATCTTCAATTTTTCGAGACAACAATTTCAGCTAAATTTGTAGTTCGTTTGCTTCAAAATCTTTGCTTTCCTTATAAGTTAATGCTGTTTCTAATAATTTACATTTGTGTGAGTTCATTGTTCTCCATTTCATCACACTTTTTTAATATCATATAAAAGTTCAAAGGGTTTCATAACACTTGAAAACGATTCAAAACGTTCTGTCATTGAAGCAATTGCTATTGTAAATAATGCGTCGAAAAATTTCTTTTTTGAATTTCATTTTAGGATTAATGAGCTGAGGGACTTCTGGCTCCTCCCCAAAAGAAAGGCACTCGTTTTCGGATCCAATTTTCTTGCTCAGGTCTATAATTGTCACACAAATTCGCATCTATTGCTCAACTTTTCACTGTATTTTTTCAGGGAATCAAAAAAATAAAAGAAATCTTAATTTAATTTCAGGAACTTTATTTAACTTCGACTAATTCGATTAAAATACGATTAAGAACTAACTACCATAAAAAATATCTTTCCTAATTTTTAATTTAGAAATTTTTATTTACGCTAATTCAGCTAAACGTGCTGACGTTGAGTTTATAACTCGGGATATTTGTTTTTCACGATTTCGCGAAAGAAATCGTGGAAAGCTTATTTTTAATAAAAACGGAAATAATTACATAATGCATATTATGTGAATTTTTTTTAGAAAAATGGTGAGTTCGCCGGGAATATAAATCCCCCTCGTAAGCTTTATGTCCACCTGGACTATATCCTTTTTCGATCTCGTTACCAACTCAACGTTAACATGGTTGGATTGTGCTTTTACAATATATAGTACTACAATTGCTATTAATATTACAAGAAATGTTGTACTTACATAAAAGGTGATTTTATTATTCCTTGTTACATTTTTTATTTCCTTTATCTCATTGATATTTTTAATTTGTTTTAAACGCAATTGCTTCATATTTACCGCTTCGCTGATATTTTCCATTTCTAAGTAATTGAGTAGTATCATATGTTGGTTAAATTCCTTCTCTAGGTTGTGAAATTTCATATTATCTATTTCTATACTGCAATTATGAAAGTTTATTATACAATTTTCATTTAATTTATAAGTCATTACAAGTATATTTTGCATTTTTACATTCTTTGCATTTATGATCAAAATTAAATTTTGCTTTAGTTCTTTTACCTCAATTTTTTATCTTTTGGCATTTTTCTAATTTGTTATTCACTAAATTCTGGGTACATTCGTTTGCTAATATAAAATTTTTTAAATAATATTGATTATCGTCCAGATAAGCTTTATTTTTAAAAAGAAGTATATCTGTTTCTTCAATGACCAGCTCCTCATGATTGCCATTTGGAATAGGAAGGAGTTTGTATTTTTCGCCTTTTCTTTATAGAACTTTGGGATAGCAATTGCAAATATTAGTTTATTTTCTACTTGCAGTAAAGAGCTTGTAATTTCTTGCATTTTAAAAATATCTATTTCTTCTGGAGTGAGAATTGGTCGGCTCATTATGATACGCTTTGCAAAAATTACATTTTCTTGGATTCTGTCTACTTCTTCATTTAATAAATTTATGTTAGTAAGAACTTGGATGAAATGTAATTGCTTTATGTTTTCCTTATTAATTTGAATTGAGTTATTTAATAGGCTAAATGTCAATATCTGATTTTCGTTAATTCTGTCGGTAAGTATCTGTAGGTTTTCTTGTACTTAGATCGTTGTTAACTTTAATCTGTTTGTTTAACGTATCTATGGAATTGTGATTATTTATGTCGGTTGATTTTAAATGTTCTTCTATCTCCTGTTAATCGTCGTCGTCTAGTGTACCAAAAACCCATTTGAGAATTTTCCCCCAAAGATTTATCAGGCCCCTCATTTGTCTGTGTGGTATTATGTCTCTATGTTATGACTGGTTTTCCTAATTTGTAAGTTTAATTGGTTAAGAATGGTTTCATCCTCTCGTATTTGAAATATACTATCTATGTTGGTCTTGATTTGTTCTTAAGTCTGTCTTTGCATATCTATATACATCGATTGTGTGTATAGCTTTGTCGTTCCCTTCGATTATTTGTATGTCGTTATGTTGTAGTAGTGTGAATCCTCCTCTTGTTTCTAACTTTTCCATGTTAATCAGCGCATTAGTTGGATCGATTAACAGCATTAACGTCAGTATTATTCCCTGAAAAATAATTAAATTTTCGCAAGGATGTATATTACGATTATTAGGATCCGTTAATTTGCCATTAGAAAATTTCGTTTCTATCTTAATGTATCGAGGTTCCGTTTTGTACTTTTCTATTTTGGGATTCTTTACCCAGATTTGTTTTTAATCGCCTAAAACTATGCTTTTTCTATCTTTATTTAACTTAGATATATTTTCTACTTTCTTTTTATGAATTCAATCTCTAACCCTGTCTATATCACTGACCTTATTGTTGAGAAAATCGGATGGTTTTGTTAAAGTCGTTGAATGGATGGTGTTATTGTAATTTTCAATAGCTTTTAGAACCTTTGCATCTGGAGTGTATTTACCTTTTTCTAATTCGGGGATTCTTAGATGTTCGTTTAGAGTGCCATGAGGTCTTTCTATATCCGAATTTCCAGTGTGTGAACGTGGAGATGTGAAGTGAATTTCAATATTTTCTATTCTTCCGAACTCTCTCATATTAAGGCTGTCGAATTCATTATCTGCTACTAATTTATTCGGTTTCCCAAAGAGTGAGAATCTCTGTCTTAAAGTCTGAACAATGGTAATGCTATTTCTATCGATTAGTTTAGATGCCATTAAATGCTTGGTGAATTTGTCGATTGTGGTAAAAAACATTTGATGGAGACAGAGAAATAGATCTGCATGAATAGTTTCGTTTGGCGAGTTTGGTGTTTCCGATAAATTAAATTTGTGTACAATGGGATGTCTATCGTATTTGGCAAGGTTACATGTTTCGCAATTGTTGATATATTTGTATATAAGTTCTTTCAGTTTTGGGAAGAAATGCTTCTTTTTTAGTTCTTCATAGCTTTCGGTTATGCTCTATGATTTGTCTCTTTATGAATTTTTTCGATTATTTTGATGGCTTCACTCTCGTTCTCTAAGTCTTCGGCTCTTATCGTACATTTGATAAACCTTATTTGTATATTATTGCTATAATGCTCTAACAATTTTTTCTGTAACAAGTTGTATTTTGTATCTTCTAGCTCAGAATAGATATTTAGTTCTTCCTCTGATTTATATACATATATTTTCCTGTACCTCTGATATTTTGTTATCATTTCTTCGGCTTTGTTTTTAACTAAATGTATCTGGGTCAAGTATTTGTTTATTAATACTTCTGCAATTGAGCTACGATCATTTAAATCTTCAACGCCACTATGAATTTGGATTTTTAAATTGAACTCTCGTAATTTTTGAAAAATCTTATTGATTGAATCGACATGTTCTTGAATGGAGGTACTAAATATTAAAATATCGTCTAGGTAGAGTACACATAACTTATTAATGTATTCCCTTGCACAAAGTTCATCATTCGCTGAAAAGTTGCCGGAGCGTTCTTCAGTCCGAATGGCATTGTTACATATTCGTAGTGACCTTGTGGAGTTTAAAAGGCTGTTTTTGCTCTATCTTTCTCATTTGGTGAAATCCTTTAGCGAGGTCTAGAGTCGTAAAATATTGGGCTACTAATTTGTCAAATATATATATATATGTTTAGAAAAATGCTGAGATCGCCGGGAATATAACTCGCATACTTTAGCTTGAGAAACATATTTCTCGAAAGAATCTTCGGAATTACGAGAAAGCAAAAATGCCGTTGTTTGTTTCAACACATTAGCTGCTGATTTCACATCCATGGCCTGTAATTGTTAGAACCTCCTGCGAGATTATTAGACTACAAATAAATTCAAAACTGTCTAATTTTGATGCCATTGGTTCAGCTGTTATACGTATAAGTGCATCTTTTTCCAATTGGACGAGTTCTCTTAACGCTGAATAAATTCCTTTTAATCCGGTCTTCAAAACACTAACGGCATTAACATTGCTTTCCCATCGAGTATCGCTGAATGATTTCATTCTCAATTTACAACACATGGATACGAAAATATGCCCGCTTTGGCGATCTAGAGAAAAAATTGTAAATTGTTTGTACGGGTGAAAAAAAATTATAATTTCAATAGGTCCTTTTACTGCATCAACAACGACTAAATTTAAGGAGTGACAGGCGCATGGGACGAAGAAAGCTCTTGGATTGATAATTGAAATATGAGACTGAACACCGGTTTTTTACCACCCATATTGCCTCCATTGTCGTAGCCTTGTCCACGAAAATTCATAATAGATAAGCCATTTTGTTTCAAAAAATTTCTTCGGTCATCTTGACTCCGGTTGTATCCAAAATGTTAATAAATTCCAAAAAAACTTTCTCTTCTAACGCAGAACAATTGACATCTGGTCTTTATGGCTTGAATCAGGTGTACAGTCTACAATAACTGAAAAATAGCTTGCATTTTTGACCATTTCAAAAATATTATCCTTTGTAGCTTTAGTGGTAAATAAAATAATTTCTTATTGCATATATTTTTCCAAAGTCTTTCGTGGATTTTCTACTGCACGTTTAGCATGTTTTTCTAATACCGGATCAAATTTTGAAAACAACAAGTTTAAAAAATTTAACATTATTTTCGGTGAATAGAATGTCTGAAGACCCTCTAAATGCAATATTTCCTGAGCATATCAATCGCCTGAGCACTTAATCCCAATGTTCCACTTCACTCAAATATAATTTATTAGCTAGACAATCAACGGTTTGAACACAAGAAAGCCGCTTATTTAGCTCAATCCAGTTTCCATAGCAATGAAAATGCTCAGTACTTCGCTTTTGTCTATCCAAATTATTGTCATGTGGCCCCAATCATGTGTACCTTTCTTCTCTACTAAATATTTTGCAACAAACACATAACACTCGATATACTTTGGATAAATATACAAGCCAGGCTCTATCTAATGATTCACCATTTGCTGTTTTTCGACGGAATTGTATTTTGTGAAATGATCGTCCTATGTACTGTCTTTTGGGAACTTATTAATGTTAGCTTGTATTGGACCTTTAGAAAATATCTTTTCAATTTGCAAACTCTGTAAACTTTCTGGCCAATTCGTTATATTATAAAAGTCATTACAGCTAGATATAGTCTCAGTACTTGCTTCCACCTCAAAATTTAAACATTTACCTGCACATACTTTTCCGACTGGGAATCCATCATCCTGATTAGATGTACTAGTATTAGCATTTAATGTTAATTTCGTCAGTTTCAGATACAGACCCCTCATCAGTTATAATGTTTTCATCGTAATCACGCTCATGGTATTCATTTCTTCAACCGTATTATTAGAATGGTCTTCATTTTGCATAACTCGCAGAAAATTATGCTCTTGCAGCCTATTTCCACGATTTGGTTGTTCTGCTAACCAGACAATTTCCATTTCCGATCCATATTACTACAAATAAATTTTAATAATTAATTTCTAATAATTTTTCCTATTATAATTCAAAGTCACTTACCTATAAGTTTCAAATTTTCTTCCCAAGTTAGAAAATGAAAATTAACTGCCAATTTTTTTATATAGCGTTGAGATACACAAAACTTATCTTAAATAGTTATCTAAATTAAAACAAAAATAGAAATAAAGAGAGGATTTAAAAATGAAAAAGCGAAAAAAAGTTCTTTTGTGTATATTTATTGTTTAACCTTAAATTTCATATTTTCGTATTCGGCGCCTGCGGTGCGGTGCCTGTTTGCAATGTATACTTCGAACACCCTACGAGCCGGGCCTGCATATATACGTTATACGTTTTATACGTGTTTTTACATGTTTAAGGATAATATGGGAGCATAGGATACATATCATTCTACAAACAAAGTTTCCGAAAAAAATAAATATTTCCTGCCCTCAAAACCAAAAAGCAGTGGAACTCAAGCATGGACAACCCAAACTCAAAATTGCTTTTGACCAGTTATTGTTTCTTATAATGGGTGATAATAAAGCATCCGCTCGCTTCATAACAATAGAATATGGCACAATTCCGATTTTCTAATTGGAGAATTCCTATTAGGACATCGCACACTTATAAGAAAAGATAAATTCTCATTCATTCAATATAGATACAGAAATGGAGAGAAGGTAGACAATCCAATAAGCTATTCAGGTTAATGTATAGGGCAGGTAGACGCTATTTACATCAAGGACCGGATTTCGATCAATAATTATCACCGAATCTCGATCACTTTGATGTATATACACACACACACTGCATACAACTCCTCGAAATGATCCATTGCAACGGAAATGCACTGACTAAAGATCTCGGCATGATTATACGGTTGAATGATTTACCGGACTTTTCCAACAAACGAGACGCAATACAAGGCGTGATTTATTTAAATATAAAGGAAGTGCTTAAATCACGAATCACACGTTACTGAAGCGGCAGACAAGCGGTCAATTCAAGTGAGTTGTGTATAAAAGCCTTACTGTGCCTGTGTTGTAAATCCCGAATTTACCCTGACATTGCATCAACGACGTGACAATATAAACTTAAACAGCGTATTATGGCAGTGTTTTATGCAGCAGTTCACTCCTGACGATTCAATTCAAACGAGTATTGGGCTTTATTCGTATGTAAACACGGAAAGTGAATGCTGCAATCATTCCGGCGCTGCACAAAAGTGAAGATGAAGACCCCAAAAAATATTCAGTTTTTCTTAAGAATGCTTGCACTCTTCTCTGTCTGCTCAATTTCCGAATTTATATTCAATTGAAGAGATAAACGCGTCCTGATCTGCGTGCGAATATTTCACGTCTCCTAAAGAAGCGCTGACATTTTGACACTCTGCCACTCTTGACTTTTATTTATTGCGTGAAGTTTAGTATAGCGACAAGTTCAATGGAATTTAAATAACAAAAATTTTCCAACGAATAATTTACTTTTATGAATGAAGTAACAATCGATTGGTAAGTTTTAGTATTTTGAATTTCTTCGCGAGAAATAACTGCGTGTTAATACCAAAAGGGAGCTGTAATTGCTCTAAATGCAACATTTAACTTTGTATAGACAGGCATCTGTCCATTTTTGTACATAAAAATAAAAAACAATTGCAGGCATCTCTCGAATAGCACAGTACTTCTTCAATTGCGAATAGCACGGATAAAAATGGCGACAACCCTCGAATAACACAGAATTTGAATTACACGAAGTTGCGAATATTACCGTTACGTCGATCATACTGTACATAAATGTATACAACCATATCGTTGGCTTATAAGGAAAACTGGCTGTCTTTTTGTTGTTTTTTATCTTATTAAGCCAAGCTCATGGGATACCCTATGATGCAAAGCACAGCATGGCAGGATGGAGATAGGGAAAGGATTATGGGGGACAGGAAGAAAATAGCGTAGGTGCTGATTTATGTCACCCTTGAAACTTCGCAGATTGTAAGCCCGAGGAAAAACAGTAGATGGTAAACTGTTCCACATTCGCACAGTGCGGCATAGGAAAGTGTCACGGACTATTACTGCACGGCCGAAAGTAAATAGAAGAGTAAAAGGATGTGCGCGATTTGCAGCGCGAGTTTTGCGTGTAGGAATGATTTTAGAGGGGATCAGACTAGATATTTCATCAGAACATTGGCCGTGCTTGTAGCGATAAAGGAGCGAAAGAAATCCAGCATTGCGGCGGTGCTCGAGTGAGTCGATATGACAAGTATTTGTCAAATCACCAATAAGCTTGATAGCTCTCTTTTGGACAATACCCAATGAAACTAAGGCTGTGCGACCGGCCCAGGCCCAGATATGGGAATTATATTCCATTCTTGTTCTGAAATAATATTTGCAGAGGAGCGCTAGATTTGACGGGCTGAAATATTTCTTACAACGTTTCAGAAATCCAAGATATTTCGATACTTCTTTGACAATGGAAAAGATGTGATCTACCAGCTTAACTTACTGGAAATATTAATGCCAAAATTGCATAATGATGGTGTAACATAAATCAGTGCTCCATAAAAAGAAACGTAACTGCAAAAATTATTATCTTATTTTAAAGAGATGAGATTGCTTTGGGACTTACATGCATTGAATTTGACGCAATTTGCTTTGCCCCAAGCGAGGATATTGGCAAGGTCGTTATTCTATGATCGAATCATGCAATCTTGGTTGACAGATGTGGCATTCCCTCTGCAGGCCGCAAGAGTGTCAAATGAGTAAGCGAAATGAAGGGTACTGCTTTCGGCAAAGCTGTGAATGGGATTGAAAGTAAGGGAAAGCAGATCATTAATGAAAATTATAAAGAGAGCTGGAGAGACAACAGAGCCTTGAGGCACACCGGCATTTGTGGGATGAGGTTCAGATGTAACGCCATCTAATACAACACGTGCTTGGTGACAACGAGGTGGGAAGAGACCAAGTGATCTAAGTTTGGCTAAAAGGGGTGAATGTCAGACTCTATCAAAGGCCTTTGAAGTATCAACGGCAACGATTCTGAACTCACGAAAACTGTGGTTCCAACGCTCCGTAAGAAAAGTCAGCAAGTCTCCAGATGAGCGACCAGTCTGGAAGCAGTATTGGCGAATCTTGATGAGTTTATTGGTTTCCAGATACTTCGTTAATTTTGAGTTAATGATAGATACAAAAACCGTGGACAGAAACGAAGTGATAGCAATTGGTCGATAATTTGAGGGATCACTACCCTCTACGTTTTTGGGAATTGGCTAGTTTCCAAGAAGTTGGAAATTTTCCTGTTGAATAAGACAAGTAGAATAGTTTGCGCAGAGTGTTAGCCAAGGATGAGGCGCAACTATTATTAACAGGGGCGAGTAACCACCGGGACCTGCGGCTTTGGAGACGTTGATCACCTTAGGGACCTTAAATACATCCCTCGTTCGATTTTGCTGTTGTTGAGATCTTCTGTAGGAATACGGAATGTATTCACGCGTGCCAAGATTTACAATGTTATTAAGTTTTAATGTGCACTCATCAACTTCCCTCGAAACAAAACAGACCGACCAATCACCACTTGAACACATTTTCATAATAAACTGACTAGTCAGTTGATCGTACAACGCGTTTGTCGTAAGTAAAATTAACAGACGAAGTGACCTTTAGTTCTACTGAATCATGCAATCATGGTGTTAAAGTGCGATAATCTTCTAAAATTTTATTGCAGACAAAAAAATTAGACTATAATGTTCGCAAGGGAACGTAAATGCGAATTAATATGCATATGTCATATAGATTACGTACTGTTATGAATTTTTAGCGAAAATGTAATGCTTGCGTAAATAACTTCGTGTGTAAGAGTAGCGTTTGGAATACCGTCGCAAGCGATGATACTCTTGAACAGATGGAGCATATGATTAAATTATCTCATGCATTTTAAAATTGTTCAATTTAAACATTTTTTAATCATTTATAGTTATGTGTAAAAAGTAGAAAATAAAATATGTATATTAAAAAAACTTTTAAAAAAATTACTTTTATAAATAAAATGCACTAAAAAGTAAAAAAAATAATTTTTCTTTATCACTGATATACACAAGAAAAGTTTCATTCCAAAATAAGACAAGCTAGAACTCAGATTAACTCTTAAAATTGAATTTACTAAAAATATTTTCAAATTATATAATCTCGTTTGACTCTAACCTTCCGGAAGTGACACCTGCTGGCAGGACAGGAATAGTTGCATGCGGTCTACAGGACCGCAAGTATATATAACAGTTTTCAAAAGATAAAATGAATAAATAATTTTCTAACTTTTTATTATCAAAAAACGACATCTGAACTTTATATACAAATAAGAAAAACTCAAATATTCATCCTAACTATACTCCTAAAAAATTATTAATAACAGCTTTTCTTATACAAGTAGGAGTAGATTCGTTTACAACTAAAATAATAGGGAAATAATATTGGTGCGGACTCATAGACCGCGAGCCACTTCCGGAAGGTTAACTGGATTTAACTTGGATTTATAATCTTCCACTAAATTAAGAAAAATGTAAATGGAATTTTTGTGCCAATAAACATAAAGCTTGAATTAAAATATTTTCCGATATGGAAAACAATATATGCTCGAAAAGTGGACTTGAAAAGGTATATTTAAAATATTGATTTTCTTCCTGAATACGGATTGCGAAGAAAGCTAAATCTAATTTTTTCAAATGTGTGATCAGTGATCGTTGCTGAAGTGTTATTCACCTATACATGAAATTTGTATCCATTTTACTAAATGTCATTATAATTTTTTAAATTTCGAAATCTTCATCACAAATAAATTCAATTTTCACCAGTCATCATAGGTTTTGAGGAGTAAAAAAATATTCAGTTGATTGCGTCTTCTTTGATTTAATGAAACGACCACGTCTCAGTTTTCACCGGAACGACTATATACGCTACATTTAATGGATTTAGAAAGAAAAAACAACATATTGGATTGTCATCGAATGAAACGCAATGCGTATTTCTAAAATGCAAAAACTAACGCGCTTCCCGTTATATTAGGCGTACTTATAACAGTAAATACAATACTTACTATCTGTTTTTATAATTTTTAAAAAGAATATAGTCGAATGAATGCAGGGACTGCATCCAATCCAAGTACTGCATCAACTTACTAAAATTTTCTTTCTATAGTTTTCCACTTACTATATTAGCCGGGGAGGATATATAAAATACTGATTACAATTGTTGAACACAGAAATGAGAGTCTGGAATGAGACGATATTTCACCGGACACCGTATGTCATAACGCTTACTGTCCCTAATTAAGTTGGCTTTTGTTAACATAACTGAAATAAATATTTTTTGTTAAATTGACTCGACGTTTTATTAACGTATTTCCCAATACCGATCAAAACCAAACCAATAACGATCAGAAAACAGTTCGTTCGACAATTATCTTATTGCGCACTTCTGCTGTAAGAACCTTCTAGAATACAAATATCAAGGAAAACTTAAAATAACAGGTTGGATTTCAGAATATATGTAGTATGCTAGTTAAGTTATATGCCCAAGAACTAATTCCAAGTACAACCTTTAAACCCACATCTATGTTATCGTGGTCCTTTTATTTTCTTCTAACAACTCATTTCACAGGTTAAAGATCAAAACAACCGAATTGACCACAATGACGAAATTTTCAAGTACTTGTCAAGTTTTTTAGCACATTATCACATGCCAGCGAAAAGGGTTCATCTTCAACCTTTACATTTTTGTTTGCATCATGGGGTATTGTTGAGATGTCCGAGTCCGATCAAGGATTGTATTCATTGATTTTGTAGAGCCCTTAAGTCTACCCATAATAGAAACCCTTCATGGTTATATAATTTTATGGTATTGAAGCAATAGAAAGATGCGTTGCACAACATTATGGTCAATTTGGCTACTTTTGTATGGCTCTCACGATTTGCATGTTTAACCCTTGGCCAATCCACTTAAGAAATGATTTCGATTCTCTTTTGTGTAAAGATATCCACCGAAAAATCGATTTGAGATATTTTGTACCTGAACACGCACCGGATCCCAACCTGCGTGCAGATAAAAGCCGACAAAGTGATGCTACAAATCCGCCCTCTCTTTAACTCTTCCAACAATATAATAAAAAAGGTGCAGCACTTCTTGCGTAACCCACAGGCGATTCATGGCTCTGATTTATGGCATGACCTGAAGGATACGACCAGCATTAGTTTTTATGAGTCAGGAGCATTATGAGAATATTTGCCACAACCAAGGAGTGAATAAACTATTGCGACGGCGGCGGCTGAAGTTATGCGAATCGTTTGTAATCGCTTCGCTTACATGACAGATTGGGCCATTTGTAAAAAGCAAATCTCGTGAATAGAATTTTTATGCTAATTCTAAGGATTTGTCGTGCTCTAGAATACAGTACAGTGTCGACGGAAAAGCATTAAGTGCACAGGAGTTGGGTCTACATATGTGTATACATTGCTGTGCTCTTGTCATGTCACTTCTCTATATAACATCTGGCTATGATGGGTGATTTAAGGGATGCTGCTTGCTTACCAGCAGGAAAAGTGTTAATTGCAATTTACTCATTTGCTGCTTAAGAAAGTGAAATTTCTGCTGGTGAAGAATGTAAGGATTTGGATTTACTTGGAATTTTGAATGAAATTTGAGAGTTTCGAGAAAGACACATTACGATGAATGTTTTAAAGAAAGCAGCAGCAACAACTGACGTATATTTAGTAGTCAATATGGATATATTTTCCTAATAGGATGTCTCTCATCACAATAAGAACGACAATTTTTTTACTGTCGTTTTTCGTATATTTATCATAACTATTCTGTCCTGAATGAGGAGCTGAAGGTCCTGGTCGGGGATGCTGCTTTTCAACAGAAGAATAAGTTCGAATGCAAAAATTGTAATCCAGCACCTGACTAGGACTATACAAATTCACTGAAAGTGCCCAATATCAACACGAATGCTCTAATTTTTCTTGGAAGATGCTTTGCAGAATAACTTCAAAATATAATGCTCATTAAATATAACAGGTTTCGTCAAGTTTGTTCTTGCGCCATTTAATCGTACTCTATTATTCAAAAGGCCGATTCTTCCAGCACTGGCTGTAATTTGTTTCTTGCCGTCTGCAGATGATTACATACGGACAGCAGAAATGGGTTTTTTACCCTCCCAACTTACTTTGTTATGGGTAGGTACCTACTCTGTCAAATACATCTCTGTTAGTTGGAATGGAAGTATGTATTGTGTAGGTATTCATTCCAATAGACTACAATTGCGTCCAGTTCTGAATTTTCTTTTTAAGAATTTCTTGTCATGGAAAATATTCATGACATCACTAAATAAATAATCGATTAATTGCCACCTCATTTGAAATTCCTCAGGAGTTGCCATAAAAATGCACTGCATTCTGATCAGTTACTTGGCATCTATTAAATGTTGGTATAACTTTCATTGTAATAAATTTTAGAAATATATCTCAATTGTTTTGTGTCAGATAGGCGAGCTGGTTCTTTAGTTGACAAGCCAGTGATGGTGACGTATATTTCTTCTTTCGAAATGTGTCCACCGGCCACTGCTGTTTTTTCATAATTATTCCAATAAATGATAGTGGGCGGTGGCGGTCTGAGCTCGGCCATTCACTTGAGTTATATTAATTGAAAGAGCCACATAAACTAAATATTTTTTTATTATGACAACAAGAAACAATATCCGGAGAAACCGAGTTTTAAACAAAGCAAAATATCCTTACTGAAAGTTTAAATATTATAAAATGCATAACGAAGATAGGAGAAATTGACTTGTTTTTTAATTATTCGGGCTTAGAAAGATACGGCGGAACTTCTACTCTTGCACTGCCTCATCTTAGATTCTGTAGTGCAAGAACGACCCACGGCACTTCAAACAATAGTCGAAATACCAGAGCAGTGTCGACTTCAAATATACCCAGCACATGTTTCTTTTTTGAATATCGACGACAGACACGCCGTTGAACACCGAAATGCTAGAAAATCTGTCTTCTGGGTGAATGTACGCCGATATGATCAGGGATGTGTCAAATTTACCAGTAGCCGAAGAACTGTAATTGAAATTATAAAGGGCCACTGAAAGTATGCTCATTTTTATTTTGATTATTGTTTCATGTGAAATTGTCATCAATTTCTACATGGGTGTGGTATAGTGACCTAGAAGAAAGGGATTCAAAATGATATGATGTACGAAATGAATTACGTGTACGGGTGTCATCCTATAATAGTCCAGTAATGCATTTAGATGCACTCAATATGCGCACCTCATCCCAGGAATCTACCGAGCTATCACCTAAATCTAAATTAGAATAAGAACTAAAAAAATGATTTTTCTTATGATATTCCTTACCTTTATGCATATTTCGGGCAAATGAGGGCACTGTAAAAAAAATAGGACTACTCCCTAAAAATTAGAGGGGAAACCCTAAATTTTAGGGAAAATTCGCTGCATTTTAGAGCATATTCTCTACATTTTAGGGAATATTCCCTACATTTTAGGGAATATTCCCTACATTTTAGGGAATATTCCCTAAATTTTAGAGAATATTCCCTATTTTATCGACAAATACCTAAGCTTTGTGGCAACAATTTGCGCGAATGTTTCACTGTGCGAGTGAACAACAAGCACACTTCTTGAATAAGTATAATAAATGTATTAAGAGCTATAGTCATAACAATTAAAACAAACAATAACACTTACCTGCACTATAATGTGTACGTAAACGCTTTTCGAATTTCGCAGTCAATGAGATTATATTTTAAATCAAATAACTTTATTCCTAATAGCTGAGGCGAAAACCAGAAAGCTGCTAGAAATAATTGGCGGAAATGATTAATCACGTAAGCGTTTTTCTCCAATAGAACACTAAACTGAGATAAATCTCGCGCTGAGTCTAGTTTTAGTCGTGGGTCAATC
The DNA here is from genome assembly GCA_963930735.1 of Dioctria linearis. Classification (NCBI taxonomy): domain Eukaryota; kingdom Metazoa; phylum Arthropoda; class Insecta; order Diptera; family Asilidae; genus Dioctria; species Dioctria linearis. The sequence continues at coordinate 82,845,631 of OZ005742.1, forward strand.
AATTGTAGGTCAAAAATAAAAAGCGGCCAAGTGCGAGTTGGACTTGCACACGAAGGGTTCCGTACCATCGTACAAAATTTAACGCTATGTGATTTTTATTTGTTTTATCAAATGAGAGTAGGTGCAATTTGAAAAAATGCTGTCGTTTGAAAAAAAATAACGCTGTCGTTTGAAAAAAAATAATGCCTACTTATGATAACAATAATGAATGAGAATAAAACGAGGAAAAAAACACCGAAAAGCACGTTTCTTGTATGGGGGCACCCCTTAATTTTTAATTTAATTTCATTTTTATTATTTGCTGTTATAGCGTCAATAGAAATACAGACTCTGTGAAAATTACAACTGTCTACCTGTTACGGTTAAAGAGATACAGACCGGTGGTAGACAGATAATACCTAATAAGTATGAAAAACGCCGAAAAAAACACATTTCTTGTATGGGGCCCCCATGAGATGCAGCCCGGTGACAGACAGACGGACGAACATCGGACGCTTAGTAATAGGGCTTCCGCTTTTACTCTTTGGGTGCAGAACCGTTAAAGGAAAAGAAGTACAAGCTTGGTTTTTGTGGATTGGTTAAATAATCTTAGGAGGCAGATCCACCTAAAGTTTAGAACAAAGGAAAACATAACTAATTTATCATCTCAGTGGTGCATCGTATCTCTAATGCAAGTTAAGTAATCCGTTTTAGGGTTCCGTACCCAAAGGGTAAGAACAGAAACCCTATTACTAAGCCTCCGATATCCGTCCGTCCGTCGCCGGGCTGTATCTCATGAACCGTAATAGGTAGACAGTTGAAATTTTAACAGAGAATGTATTTCTGTTGCCGCTATAACAACAAATAATAAAAATAAAATAAAGTTTAAAAATTAAAGGGCCCTATGCAAATTTTGTACGAAGGTACGGAACCCTTCGTGTGCGTATCCGCCTCGCACTTGGGCGATTTTTTTATTTTATGGATATTTTAATATTGCTTGAACATTTTTTGCCTTGCTATGGAATTAATAGGTTAACAGTTGTGTGGATTTTGTCAAATAAAGTGTAACGGTATGCTTTAAATGTTGCATTAGTGTAGTTATTAATTAATCACATAAATAAAATTCACATAGAGCTTCATTCTATTTTTTAATTTTAATCGAGTTCGTGTACTCGTTGATAAAAAAAAATACGTGGCGCCCATACAGGTGTTTGGCTTTATGTTTAACCTCACCTATCTGCATCGCTAGCCGACAAAGCGGTTCCGCATATAAAATTGTTTAACAACATGTTGAGCAAATGGATGAGAGATGAACTGTTCTACTTATCACATCGAACAAGAAAAGAATTTTGAATATTTTAGAGCAAATGCCGTCGCTTACTGGTAAATGCAGTCGTCCTAAAGCTTAATATACAATAATATTGACCAGATTAAGAAGCAGAGACTTGGACGACCAATTATCTTGGATATTTCATATGAGTAGAAGAACTTTAGAGCGGTTCGTCTTGTCCACCCTTAATCTATTAAAGCTTCCATTTACCAATCACAGATAATCAGCACACCTCACACACATATCATCGTAAGAGTAAATGCTCGTAAAAATTTGGTAAATTATTAGCCCCCGAGTATGTGAAAAGGCCATCTATGCCGACCATGTCGACTTGTCGATAATTTATGAGGCAGTACAATGACTATATAATCCGGATAATATTATTACACTGAAAAAAATACTTAATATGGTGCTCTAAACCTATAGTAGCTATAGTAGCGTCTTCCGAATAATTTGACGAGGCTGTTCATATAATTTTAAATGAGGCATCTAAGCGTTCGAATAATTTTTGTGAGATATAACTAAATTTTATGTATCCAAAACTCATAATTCTATCATTCTTTGTAAGCCTTACTTCTGGTGGACGCAATAATAATTGAAATAATATCAAATTACTATTTTATCAAAGGGTCGATAATTCACCAGCTAGTGGCCGATTCATTTCTCCCAATCGATTATCAATAAAAGCATTTTTTTGGAATTCATGTCTCCATAATTCAACGATATTTCAATGAAACTAACAATTCTATTATCACATTTAATTTTTCCTTAACGGGAATCGAACCCACACTTGTTAGAATCGGTCAAGATAGAGAATAGAAGAATGCTTAAGAACTTTTATTTTTAACGACTCTAAATTAAATCATAAATACTAGAAAAAAACAAACGCCTCGTCCGGTTCTTAAATTCTTCTTCTATTCTCTATCTTTTATCACAATTTACGTCGGTGTTTTTACTTTCGCAGGTACATAATGACACTTCATACTGCTCGAAATAGGAATAGAAAATAATTTTAGAAAAAAAAAACCAAAAAAATAGTGACCCAGTGTACATTAATGTATCTTGCCAAATTTGATAAGTATATGTTATCTACCTAATGATTTGACTATTATTAATTACAAGGAGGAAAGCTAAAATTTGTCAAGACCGATTCTTACGATATCATGGATGAATGCCCGTATGTAATCTCGCATGGTCATGATCACTCCTTTGTGGAAGTTTTATTTGTAAAATGAATTTTCGCATCTACATACATATTTCCAGAACGGTTCGTCAGACAGTAAAAATTATTGTTACCAATTTTATAGCATTTTGTATTCTGAAGAACTTCTCAATACAATATAAACGTCTGGGACTAATATTTTCACAAATTACGTAAAAACTCTCAATTTTTATATGGCAAACACGAAAAATAGGTGGCCCGATTTAGTCCACTCTGAAATTTGACTTACTACTTTTATGGAAACGTCGTGTACAAAATTTCAGTTCTATACGTCTGTGCGTTCTCCGCCAGTGTCCAAATTAATAGAGAAAAATGAAATTTTTGAATGGCAACCCTAAAATTCAGCTCGAACATTTTTATCGTGAGAAATGCTTACTAGGTTTCTTCGCTAACTGATAAGAAAGTTAGGTAAAACAATTTAGGTAGGTATATACAGGGTGTCTCAGAAATCAACGTCAAGTTGGAATCGGGCAATAGACCAAGTCGTAACAGTTATCAGAAAAATATGGAAAATAATCTTCGTCATGTACTTTTCAAATTATAAGGATTCAAAAATTAATCTTAAAAACTGACACCCTGTGATGATCTTTCAAGTCGTGTGACTGCAAATATTAACTTTTCGTCAGCTTTTTGTTACCATTAATAACCCTTCTGTAAATTACAGTTAAAAGTTAAAGCATAACTGCCTCAGTTTCATATAAAAAGTTAGATTTTTACCCAACAATACCCAACTTTAACCGACTGTACTGTACAAAAAATGTACTACACTATTTTAGCAGCACTAAGAGCACTAATAAGGATTCTAAAATGGTATTTCTTAAATTACGAAAAAAAAAAATTTTTTTTGATAGAATCATGTGTTCCCAATCAAATATTTATACATAAGTAGTGTACTACAGTATCAGTAGACTCATGTGTACAAGATCTCAATTCCGATTTAGCATCCGAAATTCATCAGTTTTATTGATGTGTCATTCGCAGAGTTGTACTGGCTATGCGCTCATTTTCTCTGAAAAAAAAACAATAAATAAAAATGCAATGCTTATGCAAAATCATATTTTTATTAAGATTAAAATTTAAGTTATTAAATTTATAGAAAATTCAGGATTACTCTTACATATTCCTTTAATTACTACTTCATTATCAATACCCACTAACAAATCTTTGTTTCATCATCATCATCATCACTATTTCTTAAGTGATTCTGAGTATATTTTAGATAATTAGATGTACGTTCGCATAGACCGTCCAATGGATCTCCCAATCTGATTACTTCTCATATCTCATTAATTCTGCAGAGTGTGACGATTCAATTTCCGTAACAAATTCTTCCAAATACTAATTTGCCATACTAAGTTTCCAGGGTTCAACGGGGTCTCCAACATAAGCATCAATCAAAAAATACTTCTACTACTACTTACCTACATTTTGTTTAAAAAGCATCTGCTACGCTTCCTTCGGATCGGGAGACCTCCAAGCCGACTTCTTTTGGAGCATTCTGAACTTTTCCGGTTGAGTAACAACTTCTGCACCATGTGAGTAACCATCAAAAACTGTGTTCATAAACGTATTGAAATATACAAACATTTCAATATTAGGTGCTTGGCATCCACTGACCACAGAAGCGGGTGAAAAACATTGCTACGTTCCTAAACTGCACGGTTGAACTACCATTTCACTGGACTAATAGTATCGAACTTCCGAATATAAAATAGCGCCTCTTATTGTTAATTCACTTTCTAATTTCTGTTGGAAAGTAGGGATTTAATGTTCGAAGGAGGGGCTGGGCTCTATAGGTCAGGAATATTTAGGATATCAGGTCGCCTTAATCCGGTGGAAAATTTAAGTCACATTCTTCGACAATAAAATAAGGACTATTATTTATTCATCTTTCATTTTAAGAAAAGCTTCCGTTTAAATAAATGTGCAATGTCAATCCTCTAGTATACACATAGAAGAATTTGAATATCAATATCCTGGAGGGCAATGCAAATAGTAATCAATAACAGTAAACGATTTTAATTTTTATTTGACTGAAACATATTCTATTCTCTCACACCATAAGCACATGAATATTTTTAACTCACGACTTCGGCAACAAAACTCTTATTTACCATTGAACACAAAGGCACCCAGAATGGATCTTTAGGGCATAATCGATTGTTTTCCACAAGTCAAAACAACCACGCACCTCTGCCTCGATATGATAACTACTATAAATTGTGGCAAGAATATACGAAGGCAAACATTAAGACATATCCCCTAACCAGAGTCCAGAATCCACTTTTGATCTGCAACAAATTTAAAGCGCACAATAAAAACGACCGAAACAATAAATTAGCCACTCGCTAACTTGGGTCTGATCCCGCCAATCTAAATTAAATAAGAAAGTTATCATCGCTGGTCGTGATCAATAAGGTTCACATTAATTTCGTTGCATGTAATTTAATCCTGGCACAATGCAAGCCAGATTCTTGTTTCGATTTCATATTTAAGGGCTGCTCACCGCGACGGATGGGCCCCTGCTGGCCAGATTGTTCGTTCAGGAGGTGGGAAGCAAATAAGATGAATTCAATGCAATAAAATAAATCGAGTTTTTTCTGGAAGAAAACCAACAAACAATTGCTGAAGGCGCTAAGTTCTGAAGATAATATGCTTCCAGGATTGAAGAGTGTTTGCGACTTTGCGGCGATGATGGCAAGTTCAAGTCAGCAGGGCTAGCAGTTCCATCTCCTTATGAAAAATTGGGTGCCTGTTTACACAGGCAACGACGTGCATTATGAATTCTGGTCTGTGAAGCTATTTAATATTCATGCGGTGATTTAATGGCAAAGAGCAATTTATTATTTTGAACTTGAAGTGTTAATTATGGCAGCCGAAGGTGTTAAAGCGAAATAAATGTTTGCAAGTTTTAAATCGTGGGTTTTAAGGCCTCAGGTATCGTAGAATTGTATAGCAAATTCTCATAAAAGTTACGAGCAAGTGTAAGATACTTCTGATTGGAAACATACTCATTATCAGATGTTGTTCGCTGCTAGTGTTATTATTAGATCTGACTAGTGATTCAGGAAATTTCAAAATAATTATCGCCGGGGTTTTTAGATACATAATTCAAATTTTGAGCTAATTAGCTACTAAATATCTTATAACACAAAGAAATATATATCTACTTAAGTACCAAATGGAGAATCCTTTAACAAAAAATATATCTCCAATCTTTAATGTCCAATCCAAACCCTCATATTCCAAACCGTGTAACTCTCCATGTTAGAGAATTTTTATCCCCAGGAAATATATTAACGGAAATTAGTTAGGAACGGACTATATAAATCCAGTGTGAATATTTGAATCTTCCATCCACATTACTAGACCTAAATTGAAGTATGTACATAAGATTTCTCCTATCATTCTAGTTAACAAAATCTATGGTAATGGACGGTTGCAGGTTGGTTGCTGCTACTGGTAATACATATAAAATATATGGAAAACAAGTTATGCTATATAATGACACGTATTCCGTCATATTATAGCAGAGAAGTGTAGTACTGTTGCTATTTGTATTTTTGTTTGCATTGGATTTGCGTATGCAAACTTGCAGAAAATAGTAAAGCGAGCTGTTCCAGTACAAAACGACCATCTCAAAGTTCACTTGAGCGGCCTGCGAGAAAAATATTTCGGGTAGAAGATCCATCTTTCGAAGAAGAATGGAATACAGTGTTCTTAGCTGCAAAATTCTCGGACAATGAGGAGGATATTGAACAGTTTTTGTTATCTGAGTCGGAACGTATGCAGCATCATGTAAGTGACGAGGATGAAAATGTAGATGACTACGAGGACCTTGTAGAAGAAGTTTACAGTGACATTTAAGATAACGCACCTCTTCAGGAATTACGATCTACCTTCTACTGTGGAAAAAGGACGCCACCTACTGCTACGGTTCGCACATCCCAACACAATATTATATATCGTGCTGATTTTTCGAAATTAATGGCTGACGATGAGAAAAATTCTGTCTACATTTGGAATAAGCTATTTGATGATAAAATGCTCCAACAAATTTTGACTTGAACGAATGCGAAAATTTGTAGCGACAGGACCAAGTTTGTACGTCATAATGAAGTAAAAGACTTGATCGTGCTTGAGTTCAAAGCATTTTTAGGTCTATTATTTTATTCAGCTGTTTTAAAATCAAATCATGAAGACACCAGTTACTTGTTTGCTGCAGATGGTACAGGTTGTGAGATATTTAGATACTCCATTTCAGAGACAAGATTTCTCAATACGTGTTGTTATGTCTTCGATTTGACAAATCAAATGATCGCGCTGAGAGAAAAAAATTTATATTCTAGCTGCTATATCCCTTATTTTCAACAAGTTTGTGAGTAATTCCCAACAGTTGTATTAATTCCGTGAATGGGTCACCGTGAACGAAATCCTAGTCAAGTTTCGAGGACTGGTGGTACGAGCGTTATGTGATGCTAAAAACTTCTATTCTTATAATGGTTATGTCTACTCTGGGAAAGACTCCGATGGTACGGGATTGACAGCGCAAGAAAAAAAAATTCCTAGTTCCAATTCAATGCGTCTTACGCCTAACGAAACCAATCCAAGGGAGCAACTGTAATGTGACGGCTGATAATTGGTTCCCATCTATGCAGTTCATAGATAAACAATCGAAGCGGAAGCTAACATATGTGGGGACAATGAAAATAAATAAAAGTGAATTACCACGCGAATTTCAACCACAGAAGAGTCTAGAAGTTCAGTTTACTTTATTTGGATTTTTCTGTAACATGCACCAAACAAAGGATGTTGACAGAGGAGTTTTTCTCAAAAGTTTGGTTCGTTCGCTCGTGGTGCCACATATGCAAAGACGTGTAAAGAACACAAATTTGCCGAGGGATCTGAGGTCGACAATGACTCGAGTTTTAGGTAACGAATGGTTACAGTAGATGTCCAGGCACAACCAGTGAGTCAAGGAACTAGAAGACTATGCAGGATTTGTCCCGCAAAAGCCATAGAATGACTACCTATGTTTATGTTGCGTGCAACACGGCCGTGTGCCTGCAATGTTCTCGTACATTGTGCATTAACTGCTAATAATTTACATGCTATAAGTCTGTTGTCAGAATTTTTGTTTTTTATTACAAGGAGTGGATATTTTTAGATTTAGATACTTTCAATTGCTACGTATTTTTATATTTATCTTATCTGCTTTATTTGGGTTCTCGTATCTTCACTCAGGGTGCTCCCAAACCTAGGGTTGTTGGGTGCGGAACTTATTTGCGGGGCGGCGGACAAAGCCCGAATTTCGATTTTTTCCTTCAGAGGAGGGGGAGGGGGAATTGATGCGCTTCGGTTTATAGATTAGTGTTGGCCTAAGGAACAAAATTCACTAAGTGTTCACTCTGGACAGCACTTGGTCCATCTCCCATACAAAAACTATCAATGTCCTTTTATTCCTTACTTATTTTTCACCAGAGAGGTTTTATAATTTATATATAGGTATAATAAGTATGTATGAAATACATGCATATTTCCATATTTAACTAGATATATCTCCAACTTTTTGCAGTATCGACTATACCTGAGGAGTTGTTACTTCCATTTAATACCAAATCTTATGATACCCTAGATGAATGCTCGTATAAAATTTCGTGTGTTCACCGATCTATGCAATTTTGATTTTTGAAGTGGTTTTTCGCATATATTTCTAGAACGGTTCGTCGAACAGAAAAAATATTATAACCAATTTTACAGGGTTTCGTATTCTGAAGAAGTTTTTGGTTCGATAAGAATGTCTAGGACTGATCGTTTTCACAGTATATGAAAAAAACCTAAATTTTTTTATGGTAACACCAAGAACAGGTTGCCTGATTTAGTCCTTTTTTTGAAATTTTATTTGATATTACTATATAAACACCATGTACCAAATTTCAGATCTCTATTACAACGCGTTCCGGCAGTGTCCAAATATATAGTGGAAAACGAAATTTTTGCATGACATTCCCACGAAGGAGTTGCCTGATTTATCTCATTTTTGAGTCCTTGTACAAAATTTCAGCGTTCTGCGAGTTGTCGTACGCACGGCCATACGGACAGACAGATGGACGGTCATGCAAAAATCAAAATCACTTTTAATATTATGCGTGGGTGTCAATCAATTTTGCTCTACTGTCATTATTTATGTGCGTTACAAACGGAATGACAAACGTAGTATACCCTATAGATTTTATCTAGATTATAAAAGGGGCCCTTAGAAATTCCGCAGGTGGGCCCCTGAATTTTTATCTACATCACTAGTACCTTAAGTATTCTGAAAAATATCCCGAAATACGAGTGTATTCTATATCCTCAAATATTGCTGGATAACTGTAGTTACCTTGATAACACCGCTAACAGATCGTGGTGAAGTGAAGTCTTGTTTTTGTGTTCTCTCGACTTAATTAGTTAATCTATCCAAGAATTAACTGTAGTGATAATCGCTTTATAATGACTACCGATCATTGTGGAAAGTGTGAGACAGTTTTATTCGACAAGAGCTATAAAAAAACCAAGTGCTTTATATGCAATCGACATTTACATAAAAGGTGCGCAAAAATTGATGAAAACTCTTTTAAAGTGCTAGAAACAAATAATATAATTCAGTGGAGATGCCCATCTTGTAATTGTGTGCCAATTATAAATTTAATAAAACGCATTTCTAATTTATCTAAGTAAATTGGCGTATTAAGAGGTGAGATTCATGAATTGAAAAATTGCTTATCGCAAAGCTAGATTCCCGCTATGAATTCAACCAATACAACTGCAATGGATAAACATAATTCTAAAGCATATGACGCAACAAGTACATAGTCTGCTATAACGGCTTGTTCTGCTCTTCTTAAAAAAAGTATTGATGAAATTGTTAAGCAGAGTACGGCGGCAGCTGTTAAGTTGTTGCCTAGAATTTGTGCTGAGTCTTCTACTGAACGAGAAGTGCTTCATAATCATGTTTCAGCATCGACACCTCTTGTAATCATTGATCCGCCTTCGCCAAATGTGAATGGTGGGGCCTCATCTGCTGCCTGGACCACGGTCTGATACAAGAAAAGCAAAAAGCGAGAGTTGAAAATAGTAGGTACTGCCGATCGAGAAAGCAATATAGCTATTGTTAATAATTATAAATGGTTGCACTTATCACGCCTTCACCCTAATACTCAGGAAGACCAACTAACAAATTAGGCATCCGCAAAAACAGGTATTGATCAGGACCTATTTATCTGTAAACATCTTATAAAAAAAGATGCAGATCTTTCAACAATGAAATTCATTACATTTAAATTGGGTATTCTAGAACACTTGTTTCATAAACTAGTATCTGCTGACGTTTGGCCACCTGGTGTTATCAGAAATTTTTCGCTATTTGCCAAGAGGTCACCAGACCCGCCAGTTCAAAAATAAACAACGAGAACATCGTGTTATCGAGCATAGATCCGCAAATTAATGCAATATCTCGACCTAAGGATTTAAACTTATCTATATTCTACTGCAATATGAAACTGTTTTACCTTTCTGTGCATGTTCAAGCCTATGATACTATAGTATTAATTGAAACATGGCTTTGCTTCGGAATTTATACGAATGAATTATGAGTCTATGTACTTAGTCTATATAAGAGACAGGTATGATGCCCCCACTAATCGCGCTTTTCATAGACAAAACATTTATCAGTTGCACAACTACAGATCTTACTGATAATGGGCTCAATAAATGCTTAGATCTGTGTCCGCTATATTCCTCCATCTAGCCCTATTGACGTATATAAACACCATATTGATGCACTAAATGAGACGTGCTCAAATTGTCATGAATCGGATATAATTTGCGCTTTAAGAGACTTTAACTTGAGTCAGATTGCGTGGAATTGGATGGAGGAGGAGAAATTCTTTCTACCTGCGAATGTAACTTCGGATTTAGAGGCTTACTTTCTGGATTCAGTCCTATCACTGAATTTAATTCAAATTAATAATGTCGCCAATTTTTTGGTTGATTTCTAGATTTAATTTTTATAGATAATAATGTTCATGCGGTAGCCTTAGAGGTAGAACCTGTAGCTCGCACCGATTTACATCATAAGCCAGTATGTGTGTATTTTAATATTTATTCTTTTGCACCGATTAACAATGAAAATAACAATTCTTTAAAATTTATGTTAGAGCGGATTTCACTTGTATATGAATAATTATTTAGGATAAATTAATTGGTCCGATATATTCCGCACGTTAGATTTATCAGGTAGCATTTTAAAATTCTTAAACATACTCTATGAAGCATGTGATGCTTTTGTTCCTAGGGTTAAGCAATACAATCATAGACATCCAAATTGGTTCTCTAAAAGTTTGATAAGGCTAAAAAATACCAAAAACAAAGCACACAGGAAGTATAAAGAAAGTAATGTGGAAGCGAATTATATGAATTTCAAGCGGTTGCGTAGAGAAGTTGAATTCCTTCATCGTTTTCTTTTTAAACAATACATAAATTCCATGCAATCCAGGATAAATCTGAATAGCAAGGTATTCTGGTCGTTTCTGAATAGTAAAAGATCAAGAACAAGTTTCCCTAGTATAATGCGTTGTAATGGCATTATTGCTTCGGACACACAATCCACATGTGATCTTTTTGCACGTTTCTTTGAAAATGTATTTGATAACTCAGTGGAAATCCTAAATTCTTCCAGCTGTGATATCAATTCGACATTGCTGTGAGATCTGTGCTCAAGCTAAAGGGGGGTGCTGGTTGTGGAAGGATAACTCAACCTTTATAAATTCAAATATAAAATTTTAATTCGATATATTGCTTAACCTAACTTACTACTATACTTCTAAGAATTCAAAAACTTATACTATACTTGAACATGCTTTTCCTCCTCCAAGTTACGTATGGAACCTCAAGCCCAGAATGGTTCTAGACTTTATTAACAGTCTAAACCTATAAATGGAGCAAATTCAACGGGGACTCACAATAGATCTTTCAGGTCGCAGTGACTGCGAGGCTAACACCTATACACCCCTTCACAAATCTAATCTAATGTTCACAAAATATGTTTTTAACAAAATCCGTTGGCAAGGACTTTGTCAGCATTATCAAGCTAGGTCCTTATTTATGAGTCTCGAATCTCTCCAAGCAAGAAGAGAAATAGTTGAAATTTTATTCATTAGGGATCTGATTATTTGATTAATGTATATGCACCGGAGAGAAATATCCGTTCTCGGCAACTGCTTTATATCCCACAACATAGAACAAATTATAGCTTTAGAGAGCCGCTTACAAGGTCAATGATGAGTCCTTAGATCTGAATAACAATATTTTTAAATCAAAACTTAATGAAATTCTAAGATTAAAGTTTGTAGTTTAACTCACATAATACTTGCGTTATAATTATTCTTTGTACCTTATTTAATCTGAATTGTTCAATAAGGTTTAAATTTTGTTGTACCTAGTCTGTAAGAGAGATTCCTCTGTAGACCGTAATAACTAATAAATTGATAGTCGTTAGAAATATGAAGTTTGTGTAAACCCATGTTCAGCAATCGCCTGATAACGCTTCGATTTAATTAATGTATTTATGCATCCATACTAAACTTCACAAATACGCGTTACTATTCAAAATACCTACCCGGATTTCTGGGAATTAGTTGCTTGCAACTTTATCGAAATTTGAATCTTTTCCATATTTCAATAACATTTTCGAAGTCCTATATCTATTGTTTAATTTGTATTTTCAGTGCCAAGAAAAAGTCCTAGCACGTATCATTCCTGGTAGTGTATGTATGGATTTTGTGTTGGCACAGTTGTAAGGATGTATAAGCTATGATTTTTCCATTTTTCTGTCTCATTTTCTCTCCCAATATACTATATATAGTCCTGAATAGCTCTCATTTGGTTAATATTTTTGTGGTCTTTGAATTCTGCTAATATTCCCAACTATAGGTTTTTAACAGCTACAACATAAGTAGGGTTAGATATACCATAAAAGCTTTCTCAGATTTTGACGGACCATCTTTTCGATATTAACAGCATAGGATGTTTTCTCCAGCGAAGAATCAAGGCTCAGAGGTACTCTCTCATACACAATAATCTGAGAGTTAATATTGGTTTTGGGGGATCTTGGTTTACTTTTGTTTCACACGTAATGCTTCTGCCACTTTGCAAATGACATATCCAAATGTACGTAATCATTTATGATTGTTATGTCGACTTCAAATTTTCTAAGGGCAAATAATTATTTCATAGTAATCGAGCTTTTAAAATCTCAAACTATTTGTTTCTTCCATCAATTTTTAGGCCATGTTTTCATCTTCTTCGTTTTTCAGGAATAGAAACTAATAATTCAAAGTAGTTGAAAGTTAGTTGTCTTTCCCAAAAAAGCAAGTTTGCTAATTCAAATTCCTGGTAATAAATTTCAGTACCTACTTTAGCTATAAAGCTCTAATTCGACATCAGGCAATCCTGCCAAAGCTTGCTCAATTTCTGTATTCTTTTATATTTTATTAGTTTAATAAATTTACATGCATGCCATAACGTCCTTCTTAATCCCTTATACAATTGGGAAAAAAATCGAAGCAGACGAACATACAAAGGTAAAAACCACCAACTATAATAGAAATGTCTTCACGTCAAAAAGAAAATCTTTTATCTTATCTCGATCAGAGATCAAGTCTTTAATGTGGGTCGCCGGCATTGAGGTTTTTCTGATTTCATACAATTAATGTGGGGCATTAATCATAAATATAAGAACCTGCGACAACAACTACATCAAACGTAAATGTAGTCTCCTAGAAAAGTCTACTGTCGGCCCGGCCCGTCTGTTTGTTTTGACAGCTCTATACAAAACGTATTGTCCCAGGTCTTTGTTTAAGGAGAAATTTTATTGTTCGTCAAAAGGATTGTCACAAAAGGTGGCAGAGAGAGTGAGAGTCCTTTCCAGCAGGCATGCATGCATATAAGTAACTGGGTTCCCCAAGGATATTATTGCTAGGGCAATGGGGTGCAATATAATTCCAGCACTACTGCTGGCAACTGTTACAAATAAAATGTAATTCACGGCGTTTCCCATGAATACGCGTCAATAAAATAAATCGATTCACTTGGTTTAGAAATTGAAAACCTCCCGCCTGCATTTACAATAAAAGGAATGGGTTCAGCGAATTGTTTGTCCTATTATATCCCTGTCACAGAGGATATTTATTCGAAAAGTGAAAATGTCATCTCCGAATCATTTATTCCAATGAATTTTTTTTTACTTTAACAAAGAACTATCAACCGAGGCTACAAATTTCCATATGCAAAGGTGTACAGTGCAAATCCTTTTTGAAGAACATTTTTTTTTTATAATAGCCGGAGATGAATAGGTGAGTAAAGGGTAAATCACGGATAATTTGCAATGCAGTTGAATTGAACAATTAAATTTTTTCATAAAATGTGGGAAAGTTTGTTTTGTTGCTAACTGCAATCGGTTTTTTAATGTGATATATTTCAATTTTGTTTTTTGTTTTTGTTTTTGTTTTTTGTAAATATGAATGTATTTTGGAAGCGCTTGAGATCAATTATTTACAACCAATATTTCACAAATAATGCAACGAAGTTTACGTAAAGCAAACTTATAAAATGATTAATCCAGCAGTGGCATCTGCAGTAGAAACAAAAATTATGGGGATATTACAGCTGAGAACATCATGGCCATTGTGACCTAAAGTCTGGACCAGAAATATTAATAGTTTTCTTGCTTAGAAATAGGAACAAAAGCAACAAAGGAACAATACATCAACTATGGTCGCGGTATCCGTATCCTGATTTGACTTGATGTAAACTATTTATAAACCGAACACAGAGAGAGAGAGAGAGAAGAGAGAGAGAGAGAGAGAGAGAGAGAGAGAGAGATAGAGAGAGAAAGAGAGATAGAATAAATGACTGAATACATAATGTACATACTGCCCACATGAATGAAATTTCGATGCCTATTGCAAACACAAATGTGTTACATAGGATAGCTTTTTTAAGGATGTCGTCAAAACTGTTACCAATATATTTAATGAAGCATTACTAGAGTTTTGCTTTATAAGCAGGACTAATGCTAAGTCCAAACCACTCTGAAAACTGTTTACTGCGGCCAACTTAAGCAGAGATCATTCAGACCGGTCTAAATATAAGGACGGTTTAAAATCTTTAAAAAAATTATTCCCATGTTACTGCGAGTGTATAGAATCTAATGCTGAAGCGTACAAACTACAGGAGGCTCTATCTATATCATTGTATGAGTTTGAACAACAAATAGTGAAGAGTTGTTAAACGGGCTTCTCGATACTCACTTTTTAAGAAGTGGTATTCTTGCTTGTTACAAAATTTCTAGAGCGTGATTTAGTTGACAAAGAATGAAATCAATTTAACACCACTACCCATAATCAACGCCTAACCACCAGAATGGGCGGTATATTCATTTAAACCCCGGAGATAGATAGGCTATATCAGAGGCAAATGAGTAGAGTCTGCACCGCACGCAGTGGTGTCAGTAATTAGATGTAAGATGTAGATTACGCTCGTCACAAGCAAAGGGAAAATACAACAATTACGACTTAAAAAAATAGGTAGTATCAACCTAATCAAATTAAGCGAGGTTAAGTATTTGGGGATTAGACTCTAAACTAAACTGGTGAAGTAATATACAAAAACGCGTGCGAAAAGCCTAATGTAGTTTTTATACTGGTAAAAAATTTGGGTCCTAAAGTCATGAAGTCATAGTACCGGAAGTATACTCCAGAAACTCCCACTAGAATGGAAAATATATACCTTTGGAGATGTGAAGCTGTTTAGATGATTATTGCTAGTATCTATTATGCTTGTGTAAAGAGTCGGATTTGGACATTTGTGTATATGTATACTTACAGCCAGACTGCCATTGTGTTGAACGTTGTGGTTGTAAAATCGAACCTGGTGCAGTTATGCAATCATAGCCTACAGAAGATTTTCATGTGGCACAAGTCATACAGGCATACAGTCACATTGCTCCATGCTAGGCCATAGAAATATCGAGGGTAGTGCGAGAGCGGCTGAGCTAACAAAAACAGAAAAAAAGGTACTGAAATGGATAGAAATGGATAGTTTACATAGATGCAATATCGACTACGTAAGAGAAGGAGAACAATGAAGCTCCTTAGTGGGGCAGAGCCCACATGTGGTAGTGAGTAGAGGGTGTTTATTACTAGCAGAACCATTTAATAAATAAACGGTCAACAATACATGCTTTTCATCACTTAGTCGGTGTTAATATTAGTATGTTAAACTAAACATTAACCAAACATCAGATGAAATTACATGCAATGCAACATTGAACTAAAAACAAAAAGTTAAAAGAAAATTAAATAGAACTAAAAAATTAAATAATATATAGACCTTTTTAAAACCTGCTTAGAAACGTCAACAACAAAATGCTCAGCAATATTATTAAGAGTAATGCACATGCGATTAACAGGTTCATACATGCTAAAGTAGACCTTGAGGAGTTAACATGCAACAGAGGTAGCCTTCTCAAATTGTGGCTACTATCAAGAAAAGAGAATTGGTCAAGTAACAACGGAGAATCAACATTCGAGTTTAGGAGTTGATAGACAAATGTTGCATCTGCAACCATGCGACGTTTTTCAAGCGAGTGCATATTTAAAAGCTTAAAGCGATCCTTATAGGGTGAAAGAATCAATGAATTATTCCCCAAAACAATCGAATAATGACAACTATAAAAAGTTCTCGTATAAATAAAACACCCGAATTTAATTAATTTAATGAATTTAAACCAATGCATACTTTATTCCCTAATACGTAGGTACTTTCCTTGACCTAACTTAACACCTCAAGTATTCCCAACCGAACGGAAACTTGATACTAATATCACTAAATACTGAATGGCACTCGCCAGACCAGTCATAGGTCTTTTATGCCTGATATTCGGAAGTAAACTTTGCTAACAACGCCGATATATAAACAGACGACACAACCTCGTCGATTGCTCCACTAGCGCTAATCCAGATATTGGGCCAATCAGCAAAATAACCGACGGATGCAGAGCAATTCCACGCGAGGCAATTGTTTATCAATCGCTGATTATTCTGCCAGAATATGCCTTTGGCTGTTGCAAGAATCTTCCTTATATTAGGCATTAACAGACTCGATACGATCGATGTGTGTACCATAAAATGTATACCAGACATGGCTAACGTATTCAAGAAGTGGTCCAACAAAGCAAGTGTACAAACGCAATGTTTTGGTGAGATTCGAGAACTCTCGAGACTAACGTTTTAGAAATCGCAGCATAGAGCTATTCTTTGATACAATGAAGTTTATGTGGGAAATAAAATTCAATCTTCGGTAACATTTGACATCCAACTCACAGACAAAACTAAACAGGTAAACTTATAATCATACATAAGTGATTGGTTGCTGATCCTGTGGAAAGTCATAACCTCACATTTGTCGATATTGAGTACCAAATTATTGCTTTTGCACCAATCGAAAAATTTGTGGAGGTCACCCTGTACCTGCTCACAATCGTTAAAAGATTTAATCTGACCTAAAAGTTTAATGTCGTCAGCATAAATCAAGACTTTTCAGCGTTTATAATAGAGACAATATCGTCAACAGATGGAATAAAGAGCAATGGATCCAAATAACTCCCTTGAGATACAGGTCATTGGGGTATATGAAATTATCTCTGGAAACTGTATCTAGAGTAAAACGGATTTCTGTCAAAGCTGTAAATACCGTGAGGAAATTAAATCAGTTAGAAATGTTCTCTGAGGGTGTCTTATTCTAGCAATTGAAGCAGGAGTGCTACTTGGTGGTCACTTATTCTCGGAGCTGGGGATGTATCCTGATATATCTTAGGCAAACAGGGTGGATGTAGAGCCAGTGCCATAATTACTGCCGGGCTCGCTAGGCCTTTGTCCATGTTACTTTTTGAGAATATTTTACATGGCAACAAATTATCATACAAAGTAAAGTGTTTGCAGTCCCAGTATTTTTTAAATTTCTCGCATTTTTCCGTGGCATACTTTCCGTAGCCAAACTCTACTAAAAATTAGAAAAAATGATTAAACTGTTAGTCCATGTCTCTGTCTGACTAAGGTTATTCCCCTGAATCATTGGATTACAAGACATCTAAACTACCTCGCACGATCGTGACTTTCACTTTACTTTAAATACGACAATCGGACGGGGACTCCCCATAGCGCTATTTATAATATCTTTCTTTTTTCCGGTATTGTATTTGCGAAAGTAGTTTATAAAATAATTCTTGTTAGATGGCCCCCATATGTAAAAATGCCCTGGGCCACGTGGCTAAAGACGGCCATGGCTATGTCCTCAGAAAGATATATAGATTTATGCTAAATTATGTAATGAGACTAATGAGAACAATTGGTAAACGAGTCTATACAGTAAGGTCGTTACTGTAAATACTTCTGTTGATAAATTTCTACTTCTTCACTCCTCTGCTTTTGGACAGACGAAAGCACCTGTATGCCAGAAATGTTTTCAACTACTTTGCTCCATTAATTAGGAAAGCCACCTGTAACGGAAGAAGCTACATATTTTTATTTAGTTTGTGTTGCAAATTCTCTATAAAAATAATATAAAACAATTTGATATTTATTTATTTTTGTCACCCACGTTTGTATGTGATATGGAGCACTCGTGCCCCGTCCATCTAGTATTTAGTCGATTATTGTCTGAACTATAGTATATTGCTTAATTTACATTTTTGTGTAACATATTTGGTGTTTATCGCTAATTTAGTATATTGAATACGATCGTTATCACTGAGAAGTCTCTTTTCAACTATAAAGGGATGTGTACTAACAATTTTTCACTTCTTCTGACAAGATAATTGATTTTAACAGCTTGATCAGCATTGCCATTGTGCTATGTATTTTCTATTTTATTTATTTATTTTTCAATGGAGAAATGTCCCCCTTTTGATTCTTTTTCGCAGATTTGTTAGGAAGGGAAAAAGGTTGAGGGAAATGAAGAAGAAATACTAACCTCAATACTGAAAAAATCCAAAGTTTGTCATATTTAGAAACAATAATTTAGTTATATGCATATTTTACGTTAAAGAAACTTTTCAAACAAACCTAGATATCAAAGTGACGTGATTCTCGTCTGCAACATTCATTCGATTTTCACCTTAACTTGTGCAGCTTATACCATTTTCAATTTCACAAATTTCAGAAATTAAACTAAAATACACGAAAATTCAAAATATTCTATACCTTTCACTTTTACACATGGATGCACCCTACTCCCTTACAGAACTGACAATGCTGTCTTAAAAATTTCTTTGACTGATTAAAATAAGATATATGTTCCACTTCTCAGGATCTATTAGTACATAGTACTTACAGAACGCGCGCGGTTACATTGTCCTTTGAAGAGAAATCCTAAGCCCTCATTCATAATAACATTAATACCAGTATAATATGACTTCATCTTTGGGATAGCATAAGTCCTTAAAAATATGAACATTTCAAAAAGATAAAAATCGCTTATTGGGGCTTAATGTATCCCAATGGCTATAAATTTTCTTATTATCGTCGACCATCACACTGTCGTAGATTGATCAGATTGAACTCCTCATGAGGGGTATTCATTTTAAATCAGGAATTCGGATCGAAGGTCCTTTTATTGAAGTTTTTTTTTTCCGCTTCTGAAGGTATAATTTTCTTCGTAATCGGATTAATATTTTTCTATGCTGCAATTAGTTGGAAATTTTGTAAGGACGTTTTTTTTTATTCATTATTGAAATAATTTTTCTTGACATTCATATAGGTACGTTTACAGCAGATCAATTTCAATATTGCTGTCTTAAAAAAAACTACTTTGAAGGCTTTGGCAAGTTTTATAAATTATTGCGAACGAACATTGCAATTTTATATTTGCAATAGTTTGGGTAAAGTTCAATTTTAATAGAGAACGAACACAGAGAGAACTGGTAGGAAATGAAAGTGAATTTTTATGTTGGTGTAACGTAATACGTTTGTGATAAAATAACCTCAAAAGACATACATACACAAATACAAAATTGGTTATTTTTCTGGTTTTTTTCATTTTGGTACCATTTACAGAAGAACATTTTATTAACTGGTAGTACGTGAAAATTAAACTTGGAAAGTATTTTAAGCATTTATTATAATTTTATAATATAATATTTCACGAATAAGTACACAACATAGGCAGTTAATATATGTAGGATAAATTTATTCAAGTTTACTATTTTCTTAACAAGATCTTAGTGGTAAAAGTTTGTTTTAGAGAAATATAAAATCAATAATCAGTGATATAATAAACAATACACTAAAGTAATTGATTAATAAAATATTGTTGACATTCAATAAACATCCACAGTTTTGTACTATGAGATATTAAATGTTGAAATTTACTTATATTTATAGGAAGAAGGGAATTCCAGCTTCATTTAGGAATGAGCATTGCAAGAACTTTCATACACAACGGTATTAAGATGTTGTGTCGCCTAAAAGATTATTTCTGGAATCATATAAATGAATTCCAATACAAGAAGCTTAAGGCCTCGCGCAGACCAAAAGCGTAGCGCAGCGTAGCGTAAATGGGCGTTTTTTCAAATCCATTGTTTCTTTGATATTGCGCATACAGCAAACATAGCGTAGCGTACAGTATCGTAGCGTAGATGAGCGTAATTTGAACCATCCGCTTGGTTTGAATTTTTACGCTCGTAGAAAGCGACAGTCGTGATTTATTTGTTGAATAGTGGAAATGGATTGTGAAATTTTAATAAGTGAAGTGTGTGTTCGTCCTGCATTATGGAACATGAGCGAAAAACGTTATTATAATAGAGTTATACCGGACAGATTATGGGAAGAAGTTGCCGAAAAAATGAAATACAAAAGTAAGTACAAATATGTTTTATTTTAATTATGACAGCTTTATTAACGGTAACTAGTTTGATTTGAAAAAAAAAACGCAGTGAAGTTATCACGAATTTCTTTTGCACAATATTTGTTGTTATTGTACCTCCTATCTCTGGCCATGTTCGGTTTGTTTTTACTGCAATTATTTATGTCGTATAAATCGTAGTAATCCTCAATTTTTTCCTGATCAATGATAATATTGTGCAATAAACACATAGTTTTAATAATCAAATTTGCTGTCTGAAGATTTGTCTCAATTTCCTTTATTAAAAGCCGCCATTTCATTGCCAAGATTCCGAAGGCACATTCAATGCAACGTCGTGCTTTTGATAGATGTTCATTAAATAATTGGGTTTTTATATTTAAGTTTTTCCGCGGAAATGGTCTCATCATAAATTGAGTTAACGGATATGCCTCATCAGCAACGAAAACATATGGAGCGTCTATGTTCGAATCTGGCAAATACGTTTTATTTGGTAGTTGCAGTTTTTTTAGTTACGATTGCCTTATATAAATGTGAGGATGCAAAAGTGCCTCCGTCGGCTTGATTTCCCTTAGCTCCAACTTCTACAAAAATAAATCTACACCGTGAATCTGCAACACCTTGTAATACAATAGAATAAAATTTCTTATAATTGTAGTATAGTGATCCGGATTTTGGAGGACATCGTATTTTGCAATGTTTCCCATCGATTGCTCCTACGCAGTTAGGGAAATCACAATTTTTGTAATACCCGTGCGCTATTTTTAAAAATGAATCTTCTGAAGGCATTTGCAAATGTATAGGATACAGTTTTGACCATATTGCTTTGCACGTTTCTTTTATAATATTTCTTATCGTACTTTCGCCCATTCGAAAACTAAACGCAAGTCCACGAAATGACATTCCAGTAGACAAATACCTTGAATGAAGAAGATACATTGTAAATTTCTAATGCTTGTATTTAATGTACAATATATATGTTTATATTTTAATGTTGCAGAAGAGGAGTGCAAGAAGAAATGGAAATATTTAAAAGACCAATATCGTCGTGCTTTAAAAACTGAACCGAAAACACCATCTGGTTCTGCTGCATCAAACCCATCGACTGCTGTAAAATTCAAGTATGGCGAATTGATGTCATTTATTAAACATCAATTAATGCCTTCAGAAACAGAAGGAAATATCTCCGAAAGAGTTCTTTTGGCTGACAACTCTACGGAAGATTCAGATGCAGCTATTTTGGAATTAGGAACTCAAATTTTAACACCAAGCGATCAAAATGTCGATTCTGAAAATCAAACTGGAATTCAACTTAGTGGCAATGATACTGGGAAAAAAAACATCAAAGGTTCGAAAACGACCAAACAACACCACAGATAATGATACTAGTGAGATGATTCGTTTAGAGGATAAAAAAGTAAGATTGTTGGAAATGGATTTTCTACGAGAGAAAAATGAGGATAAAGATGATGATCTTTTATTTTTCAAAAGTTTACTTCCATTTATGAAGCAATTTACTCAAGTACAAAAATTACAAGTACGAAATGAAATTCAAAGTGTTATTTTGAAACACACAGAACAGTCGACAACACCCGTACCATCACACTCTACTTGGACTTCATTTGAAGATTCAAATTCTCCTGCAGATACAATTTTAAACTTTGCCAACTATTAATATTATAACTTCAAAGTGAATTCACATGTATATTTCTCATTTGTTATTTTATGGCATTAAAATTAAATGTACCTACCTTAAAGTAACAATCAGTCTTTCTTTTGGTGAAATTGGGTCACGAAAGTTTGTTTTTTGCTTTCTAATATCATCTTCAATGTTTCCTAGTATGTAATCAAAAGTTTCAGTGGACATTCTGACATACTCATAGAATTTCTCTGGGTGATTGCGAAGTTGTCGATACAAATGATGAAATTCCCCATATTTTTTCCGTAATTTATTAATTTCATGTACGCCGATTCTCTTTTTCTTGAAAAACACTTTCTTTTTAATGAAAATATTTTCTAACAATAATACACGACGTATTTTTCCAGACACCATAACTCAACTTTTGAACAACACTTTTCATTACGCTCCGCTGCGATACGCTCTCAGTCTGCAAATTTTACGCTCAAGCTTTCATTGGATAATATATGCTACGCTGCGCTACGCTTTTAGTCTGCGCGAGGCCTAACGCATCACTTTTAAATAAATAATAACAAATTTCAACCCACAATAACCGGAATCACCAAACGCAACCTACATTTTACAAGTGCAGGCGTATTCACAATTAGAACAAATAAGCCTGGCATATGTAAACTGTAAAGAGAGTCTTGCATATCGGATTAACTATTCGAACTCTAGGCTATAACTTGGGCCAATCAATGGTAGTAGGTATATATTCTTAAGATAATGATAATACTAAAAATCTGCCTTAATTCCTTATGGGACATGTGACCGATGGACAACATCTGCTTTCTGACAAATTGCTGTGTTTGGACCTACATTTTTAAGTGAACTCCAAATCATATGACCCGAGTTAATATCACTCGTACATTACTACATCACAATTATTTTATAGTCAGTAATCTGTTGTTAGCATAATACTGAAGCATAGGTAAACACCGGTGGGATTCGAACACAGCTATCATAGACCTTAATCATATCTTTTACAGATGGTAACCGGTACATATCAGAATAGGTTAGTCACATCATTTAACTCACTTAGTTATCAATGTGCGCATTTTTCCAACACAGATCAAAAAATGTAATACAACATTATTGAGAGTTAAAACTGTTCTGTTTATATATGATTCATTGGTGTGAGAATGGGCACGGGTTATAGCTGGTGTGGTGCGCATAGGAGGAATTCTACAAGGGATTAGGCAGAAATTTCGTCAAAGCAATAGTGATAGAAGTAACGATAAAAGAGAGACAGATAACTGACATTACGCCGGTGCTCTAGTGAATCAATAGTTGCTATTAATATGTCATCGCTAATAAGCCGAAAGGCCTTCTTTTGCACTTTGTCTGACGCGGACAATGCAGTGCGTACAGCCCCTGCCCAAATATGAGAATTATATTCTAATCTAGGATTGATATAAGACTTGTAGATTTGCGCAAAGTCTGATGCAGTAAAATAATTCTTGCATCTTTGCAAGAAGCCCAGGTATTTCATCGCATTTTTGGTAATACCAAAAATGTGATCTGACCAACTAAGATTGTTGGACTGCCTAAGATGTTAAGAGATGGTGAGTTCGAGATATCGTCTTCATCGACGCAAAGGGGTTGAGTGGGAGTTGGAGAACGTTTAAGTGACAACATTGCGTTTTGAAAGCATTAAACAAGACCCAATTCGCTCTGACCTAAGCGAGTACTATTGAGAGGTCATAGTTTAGTGAACTGAACATGTGGCTTCCTTTCTCAGCTAAAGCATTCACACGGGAATCAACTATAGAGTCGAACGAGTGAATGAAATCAAATCAATCGTCTGCAAAACTATAAATAGGATTGAAAGTAGAGCTACCAGATCATTAAAAAAATCGGGAAGAAAGTAAGAGAGATCATAGAACCTTGCGGTACACCGGCATGGATTATAAAACGGTCAGAAGTAACTCCGCCCAAAATAACTTGAATTGAACGGCGGGAAGGAAAGCTCGGTAAGGAATGTTAGCAAATCTCCAGTAAAGCGGCTAGGACGAGAACTGTATTGGCGATTGCTAATATGGCGATTAGTTTCTAAATATTTCATCAATTGGGTGTTGATTAGTGTTTCGAAAAACTTCGAAAGAATCGAAATAAGGGCAATTGGTATATAATTTGAAGTCTCGCTTGCATCTCCTTTTTCGGGTATTGGCTGAACATGTACAAGTTTCCATACCGAAGGATATACTTTTGTCGAATAGGACAGGTGAAATAGTTTGAGTGGAGGTTTAGCTACAGAAGAGGCGCATCACTTGAGTATCAGGGGCGAAATACCCTCAGGCTCAGCAGCCTTAGACACATTGAGACCTGCGAGCACTTTGGAGACCTTCCTTCTGTGGAAATGTCTTTGCCTGTAATTGTATGAAGGAGGACTTTGCGAAGAAGGTGGCAAGAAAGAACTCGCAGCAAAGTTACCTACAAGCAAATTAGCTTTGTCCAATGATTCCGTGTACACATCCCCGTTGTGAATTAGGGGCGGTACCGAAGAACTAGTGAAGTTGTTCTTGACTGTTTTAACAAGAGACCAGAGACTCTTACTACCCTTTCGACTGTAAAGATTTTCTGTCTAATGTTTTGGTCAAATTGAAACTTAGCTCGCTGAATAATTGATTTGCAGGTGTTACATGTTTCTCTTTAGATCTGCCTCAATTCCGCAGAATGGCACAGATTATATGCCTGAAATGTAGCTTCTTTGTTTTTAATGGCTGTATAACAGTCATTGTTAAACCAAGATGTATTTTCAAGTCTAACTTTTTTGTAACTGTGCGGAATAAAGCTGCGCATCCCGAACCATAAGATGTTGATAATGGATTCAGAGCAATACTCACCATCTCTCGAGGAAAAACACTTAGACCAGTCTAGCTCTCTAATGAATTTGTTGAGTGAAGCCCAATCAGCTTGATCATAGTGCCAAAGCAATCACTTTTTACGAGGGCGACGGGTGGGTTTTAGTGATGATATGGGGAATTGGGCTGAAACGAGACAATGATCCAAGCTGCCAAGGGGAGGTGAAACGGACGGCGAGTACTTGCTAGAATGAGATATTAGGAACAGATCTAATAGGTTGGCGCTATGTCCTGTTATATTAGGCAAACGAGTTTGGCCATCAAATAACTGTTGCAAGTTAAAGGACTCGCTAAATAGATCAACATGTCTCCCCACTGGACCTGTGGTTGAAGAATGTCTGAGCCACCGCATCTTGTGGACATTGAAATCGCCAGCATTAACGATTTCGGAGTAACAGATTTGATTAAAATATTTTCTATATTGCAGGATAGAGAATCAAACGAGCATACAGTGTCATCGTCAGACATATCTGGGCTGCAGTATAAAAACCGAAAATACGTGATTTGTTGATTAAGTTTATATCTAATCCACACTTAATTAAACTCTGGATTTCTGGATTAGTTGAAGAACCTTCAGGGACAATGGGAATAGGCACATCATTCCGAATGTACAGAGCGATTCCCCTCTGAGGTGAGAAGAATGGCACTAAGTGATATCCCGGTAAGCGAAATTGATTGATATAAGCATCAGAAATAACCTTGGTTTCACTTAGGGCCAAAACAGCCAGTTTAAAAGAAGGCAAATTGCAATACACAGAGAAATAACTACTTCGTAATTCACGAATGTTGCAAAAATCAAATCAAATACACCGATGAAAAGCTTTCCTTTGAGTTTTGGATAGATAGAATATATCATATAGATCCTGAGCACTACGGGACTCCAGTATTTACTAGGCCTATTACTCTTTTTAAATATTTACGAGTATGTGATTAGCTCCCTCCTAATCCAAGCTTCGATGCCTACTTCATGCAGTTCGTTGATGAAATGGCCAAGAAAAATGTATCTCTAAATCATTGGGCTCCTCCCCGAACACTCCGTTTTCTGAGTTATAAGTCAGTCCTATTTTGTGTATGTGTCCCCCGAGTGGATAGTGTACAGTGATAATGGACAGGAGATCTCTTAAGGAGGACTGATTTAGCAGGACTCAAAAGTGTTTCTTTTCAATTTGTATTAAATATCTCCCTACCATTTGATGATGTGTTGAGTATATTTTTCTGCAGGAGAAAGTATACTCGGAATCTCTTACAACAGCATATAGTAAGAATCAGATTTATGTACATTTTGTATAATTAATAATCGCTTAATAAATTTCCATTGAGATAAGCTGCCTGAATGTGAATTTTTAAATTCCGTATTTAAGTAAACATTTTTCAAATTGACAAGAACCATCTACTACCTACGCTACCTTATTAGAGTACAAGGAAATTCATGGCCATATTATTAGTCATATGTACCTATATAATATATTTGGGATTCTTAAACTTGTCCACTTTTTTCTAAGTTAACATTTTAGGGCAAACATATCCTTCGATTATAACTTGGAGGCAGAATCTTGCCAGCTGAATTGTCCGATATACCAACCGTATCTGAAACGCTGAAATGTTATATACGCATGAGTCTCCTCTTGGGATTGCTAGCAAACAAACCGAGCCAAATCGGATCGAATTTGGGCTCAAATAGATAGTTCTCGAACTGAACAAATAGATTAATAAAGTTTGCTGGTTTTGTTAGAATAATTGCTAATAACTTGCCCGTGCTCTTCTGATTAGAGGTTCGGATTTTCGAAAGTGGATTAAGTACGAATGCTATTTGTATTGGGTGTCAAATTTCATGGCTGGGCTTCCATTTATACAGGAGATGCATTGTAGCTTTCAAATAATATTGTAACGACTTGTGAAGGTTTTAGTATTTTTACAGTTATCTTCATTATTACCCAATTCAGGTCCGTGCATTAAAGCTTTTGTGCCGTTGGTTTACATGTTGTACACAGGGGCGGATTTCCCTATAGGCCGAGTAGGCCCGGGCCTAGGGCGGCAGATTTAGGGGGCGGCAAAACTTGGTGGGAATATTTTTTTTTTTAGTAGATTTTTGATTTTTTCTTGTAGTTGTGGGTATTTCATTACATTTTTATACTTTTTCGTTTTTTTAAATAAAATAATTCGTTGGAAAGTGTTATTTTTAATTCTACTCCATTTTTTTCAAATCTACTCCGATTTAAGAGGCAGCCTACTCCGCTAATTCTAGCCTGGGGTCCCTTCACTGGATATAGATCATTCACTTTTTCGTGTTTTATAGGGAGTAGGGGGGCGGCAATCTTCCATAGGCCTAGGGCGGCCAAGTGATCAAATCCGCCCCTGGTTGTACACTGATCTTACAGAAGCCTTTCTAACGTAAAGTAAATTGAGTTACATCTGGTTTTAATTGCATTATACTACCGTAGAATATTATTACTCACAGGTGTAATTTTTTTTCGATTTCCCACTCATACAGATTTGTCTAATAGTATAAAGTGGCAGTGTCAAATTCCTCTATTTCTATACATTGAAAGCATATCTAATAAGAGAACAACATATTGGGTGGAAACAACCGGTCACGAAATGTATTAATATGCTGCGTTTGAATTCGTTTGGTTATGGGAGTAGTGAAATCATCATATATTTAAGGGCGCATTTCTTATGATTCTAAAACTGTGAAAATACATTGTCTACTTGTAATATTACTAGTAAACATTTGAAAAATTGAGTATGTTCGTTTAGTTAATATTAGATTAGTGCAAAACAAACAAATTTTTGAGTTTATTCACGAAAATATGTTAATTATAATTCTGTTTTACTAATGTTTAATTAATTAAATCCTTGCTATTTTATTTGGATATATATTATTTGCCAAATAGCCAAATGGAATAGGTCCCACTTCTCTTTAGCCAAATCAAAGTGTTCATTATATAAATATTGCAATTTGTTTCTAGGGACTACCACTTGGAGGCTAGAGATAGGAGTATTAGGTTCATGTATCATGAGAGCATACACGATACATTTACCTCATTCTGTTCCCATGGTCATTAGCTTCTATTGCTTTTGACATCTTTAGAATTTTAATAGTAAAATACACATATATATACAGGGTGTTCCGTAAATGTCTTTAATCCTTTAAGGGGATGAAATTAGAGGTCATTTGGGTCAAAAAAGTCTAAATACTTTTATATCGAACTCCGCTTGGTTTTCGAGTAAATAGATAAAATCGATTTTCGAGATTTTGCATACCTCTTCAGAGTAATTTCGTTATAAGTTCTATTGTAGGTAATGGATTGTGACGGTCAAAACTTTATTTAAAAGAACACATATTGGTACCTCTAAGAATGTGTAATAAGTTATAATTGTGCCTTCAATTATTTAAAAAAGAAGCAGTTTTCTCTAGAATTTTTTATTTCACCAAAATGTTTGTCGCGCTTCAGTGTATGTACATTTATTCGAAATGTTACCATTGCACTTGGCAAAACCATGAACAAATTTGCGCATTATGTCCCCTTTCCAAAATGACCTCCCTAAGTGCTATCAACAATAACAATCAAAAGTTATAAGCAAACATTTGGAAGATGTGCCCATCGAGGTAATCTTCAGTTTTTTCGTAGGATTCTATCTCCTCCTACAGTTTTTAACCTACGACAACCATTTATATGTCATTGTACGGGAATCTGAACTGGCTACTAGAAAGGGTACTTTTCGATTTAGAATTTCGAAAATAGAGGGGGTAATTTCGAAAAAACACTTTTTTACCAATCTTAATATTTACGTAGATTTCGTTTTTCCGTATCTTCATTTTTGCAGGGGGCGGGGGGGGGGGGGGTGTTCAAAGTTTCAACTTTAAGCGGCTACATTTGAATAGAAACCACCAGAAATGTATTTTCCATTTATGAATTTAGGACTTACTTGCTAGAACAATGCTTCGTTGAGAAAATATAGCCGCTTAAAGTTGAAACTTTGAACTCCCACCCCTCCCAGAGCTTGCCTCTACCGCAAAAATGATGTGGAGTAACGAAATCTACGTATATATCACGTTTGGTAAAAATTGTTTTTTTCGAAAATACCCCCTCCATTTTCGAAATTCGACATCGAAAAGTACCCTACCTAATAGCCAGTTCAGATTCCCGTACAATGACATATAAATGGTTGTCGTAGGTTAAAAACTTTACGAAAAAACTGAAGATTACCTCGATGGGCACATCTTCCAAATGTTTGCTTATAACTTTTGATTGTTATAGTTGATAGCACTTAGGGATGTCATTTCGGAAAGGGGACATAATGCGCAAATTTTTTCATAGTTTTGCCAAGTTCGTGGAATGGTGATATTTCGAATAAATGTGCACTGAAGCGCGACAAACATTTTTGGTGAAATAAAAAATTCTAGAGAAAACTGTTTTTTTTAAATGATTGAAGGCATAATTATAACTTATTATACATTCTTAGAAAGGCCAATATGTGTTCTTTTAAATAAAGGTTTGAACGTCACAATCCATTACCTACAATAGAACTTATAAGGAAATTACTCTGAAAAGGTATGCAAAATCTCGAAAATCGATATTATCGATTTACTCGAAAACCAAGCGGAGTTCGGTATAAAAGTATTTAGACTTTTTTGACACTAATGACCTCTACTTTCATCCCCTTAAAGGATTAAAGACATTTACGGAACACCCTGTATATAGGTAGATATATGTATATATAATGTTAATGATGTCCAAACAACGACTTGAAACTTGTCACCCAAAACAAAATGGGTTGTGTGATGAAATAACAAATAACATTTTTTTTATCTCTTGCTATATACCGGAGAGTCGAAAAAAAATGACTTCTTGAACAAATATAGCTAATGTTAATGTCAAGAGTAGGAGCGTCTAGGCCCAAACTGGAGGAAGTGCAACCATCTCGCCTTTTCTTTCGAAGCATACAAGCGGCTGCTTTCTTCTGAATAAAGAGGTTAAGAGGCTGTAAGCCAAGAATCGCTTCAAGTGCACGTTGAGGACATGATGTAAAGGCGCCAGTGGTGCCTTAACATGCCATCCTTTGCACCTTATCAAGAGTTCTTCTGGAAGTTGCCTGCCACCGCACATTTGCTCCATAAGAAAGTATGGGTCTGGCTATACCCTAGAAGATCCAGAAGATCATTGTGTGGTTCAGACCCAACTATATCGCGAAAAGCCTACGGCAAGAGCTGAATACCCACATGGCTTTATTAGTTATCATTTCCAGGTGGAATTTCCAGGTAAACTTGCCGTCTAGGATTATTCCTAGATATTTTGCTTCTTTGGAATGTTCTATTGCAAATCCATTTAACTTAGGATATGGGATCCTTTTCCTAACAAAAGGAACTAGCTCTGCTTTACCTGGGTTGATTGATATTCCCATGCTCTGACACCATCTGGTAACGATGTTAAAAGCAGTTTACATAAGCTCGGGTAAAGCTGATTTAAACTTTCCTTTAACACAGATGACAATGTCGTCAGCGTATCCTTGGACTTTAAAGCCGGCCTCTTGGAGTAAGTTTAATAGCTCAGCTGTTATGCAGAGTTTCTCGAGCATATTGCCAATCCCTCTGATGATGCAGGTTTCTATGCCTCTATCTTCAGATACTCTCGTGATCGAGTCAAATAGAGTCCTATCGAATGCGCCTTGCATCTAAGGACTTCCTTTTCCTGTGAGGCTTTCTCGATAGTCTTTACCAGACTGCTGAGAGCGTCCTCGTTCGAATTTCCGGATTGGCAGGTATATTGATTGGCATTCAGTAGACACCATTTGAGGGACGCCGTAAATATGGTTGTCGACTAATTTTCTCTAGAGTTTTCAGGAGAAATGTTGTGCGACTGTTAGACTTGTATGATTTTGCCTCGTTGGGTAGTTTTTTACCCGATTTCGGTATAAAAACAACCTTGGTTAGTCTCCATGTCTTGGGGATGTATATTGTACATAGACTGGTCCTAAATATT
This sequence comes from Dioctria linearis, assembly GCA_963930735.1. Classification (NCBI taxonomy): domain Eukaryota; kingdom Metazoa; phylum Arthropoda; class Insecta; order Diptera; family Asilidae; genus Dioctria; species Dioctria linearis. The sequence continues at coordinate 82,876,646 of OZ005742.1, forward strand.
TCGGTGATAAGGGGCTTAGTGTGATCCGGCGATTCTTGCAATAACGCCGGAAATATGCCATCACCGCCAGGAGCTTTAGAAGGTTTGAAGTACTTGTCAGACCATCTCACCTTGGCTTTGGTGGTCATCTTCTTTGCTGATCGGTAATCCCTGTTTAGCACAACTGCTATCACTGAGGATCTGGCGACTACGTCAGGCTACTCGGTTACAAAGTTGCAGAGTGGGAAGTGTGTTTTGAAAATAATCTCTAGCGTTCCCTTGGTATTACCGGAAAGGCTTCCATCACAGTCTTTGAAGAAGCCAATGCTGGTGTTATGACCCTTGCAGAAGGCTTTTTGGAGTCGCGAAGAATTTGAAATTCTCTTAACTTCTTCGCAAAATTTTTTCCAGCTCTCTCTTTTGGATTGCCTGAGCATATGATTGCTGTACGGCGTCTGTCGCCATTAAGGCAGTAAAATCTATTGGTTTCCTTCCCACAAGGTAGACCACAGATTTTGCGTAATATGCCCAAGGTTCCTGAATTAAAGCAGTATCCCATTCAGATTTGAGAAACTGTTCTGAGAGAGCTGCAGAGGCGCATTATGCTCTATGAAGGTCACTCTGGACACATTTAATAATTATAACCTTAACATTGTCCTAGGGGGCCCAAATTGGGGATCCCTCTCGAGTTGAATGATTTGGCCGCTTGATCGTTGCCATAAGGGGACAGTGGTGTTTCCTGTCTCGTCTGTCGATAGTCCTGTCCTGTCAGTGTCCGTAGTTAATGATACTCCGGTCAGAGGAATCATTTCGTTGTCATGTTTTTAGGGTCATTCGACTTGCCCTGAGTGGACGTTGAAGTACCCCGTATATAAATAAGGCTTAGCTTAAAGGCTACAGATTCCTCTGCGATATTTTTAAGCTCAATAATGATATATAATATATATAATAGTATGTATTCATTGGACTTAGTCTATATTTTAGGTTTTACTGTCTTTTGGGATCTCTGTTGAGTAGCATAATAAAAGGAACTTAGCTTAATTCACATTCCCTGAAAATGTACTATTTTGTTTATTTTTTCGCCGATAGATCATTTTTCTGTAGGTATTTTGGCTAAAAATAAATAGCTCGTTTATAAATATTTAGTTGTAATTAACTTAATAAACGCACTATAATGACAACTGTAATTCATGTGTACTGATTGGTCTTGAAATAATACTTTTCCTAGGAAGTGCTTTTGAATGTTTATTACAATTTTTAAGAAATTATCCTTGTATTTTTCGCTTTTACAAAATGAAGTTTATATCGAAGAACACTTTCGGTCTTCTCGCAAATCTCTTTAACGCTTTCAAAAGGCATTTGAAGGAATCCTCGACTTTTATGTCCAGCTAGAAATGAATATGAAAGCTCGCCTTGAAGAACCGACAAGCTTGCCTGACAGTGGAGAGTTTTATTAAATTTGAAAATAACAAAGCCTGCAATATAATGAACAACATTTTTTATATATTCTGTCAATCTGGTCGGATATGTTACATACCTGTGCTCGAGTAAAAATTATTGATCCAATATCCTATGATCAAAACGACATCTTCATCATTGTCATAGGCTCCGTACATATTTCTTAGAGTGCTATTAATTTCTTCTTGGAGATCAGTGGCTTCATTTTAAAATCGGTACGTTTTTTTTTGAGGAGTTTCTTATATGAAGCAATAAACTCTCTAACCGCAGGATTCGAATAGAACCAAAAAAATAGATCTATGTTACCTGACATTAGTATGAATTTCAATTCTTTAGTCATAGTAAATTTTCATAGAGCGTTACAATATTTTTAAGACAATCTATTATACTATGGATCCAGTTTTTCTCGGTATATTTATTAAAAGTGTGCTTGACCGAAGTTTAGTTTCTGGTAAGTATTTTATATCTTCCTTTACAAAATTGTTAATTTCATTGTAATTGTTGCCTACCATATAGTGCTCGCTTTTTATGCTCGTAGCCACTTACGGTATGACTCTTTAATATATCGAAAATATCGTTCAATATCCTTATAAATTTTAAAAGTGGGACACTTCCAATAAACTCTTTCAACTTTAAGACTTCTCTGCAGAAATCGAAAGCATCAGTTACCGATTTGCTAAAAGTTTGTACTGCCAGCATCACTTTCATCTTTTGTTGCAGGATATATACCTGCATCAGCACGTCTTGATTTTTTTTCCTGTAGCTCGACGAACCTTTAAAGATAGCATCATTTAACTTCCTCGTCCATGCTGGTAATAAATATTTATAAATTAGCTAGTGTATTATGCACTAACATCAACCATGTGGCAAGGATCAGTATGTTTGTCATTGCCGCCATCTATGTTGAACCAAGTTTTTGCGCTAGAATTCCAAATATCGCAGTCTAGAAGTTTGGTCGCAGTGAGATTTACAGAGAATCCATATCAGAAGTTATGCCAATACCGTTTGCATTTGTCTCTAAAACATACTCGCAGCATATTGAAATTGTTTTCTATTCAACAATCAGGGACACGATAGAAAAAAAGGCGAGAGCTATTTTTCATGGCCTATTAACACAAACCGTCATCAACAGTAAAATATGTGCTGGGACTTCTCCGCATCGGAACCGTCGCAAACATCAACAAACCCGTAAGAATCTTGTCCATCCCATCTGATCTGTCTCTTTTGATATGTCTCTTATAAAATAGAACATTAATAAATAACGTTTCGCCTCTTTTTTTTTGCTTCATCACACGCATATTTTATTGCTTTGAACGATTGCGTAGTAAATCAACTTTTATAATTAATATTTTCATACCACTTTCCAAGCGTCCCGGAATGAGGTAGACATCCAACAAAATGTTCCGACACATATTCATACTGTTTGAGTGACCTGAAATTCAAATTAAGCGTTAAGAGTTTGTATAGTGGTATCATACTGTTTTCATACAGCTTTTCCTCTGCTTCTACATAATTGTCGCTGAAATATCTTCCAATTTGGCCCAATTTAATCCTTCAAGATTTCGGCTATCTCCTCAGTAATTAAATTCTTTGTTTCCATATGCGGCACTAAGGAGTTCAATTTTGTATTTTTGCGTGATGAATTCTTAAATTTTTGCTAGCCGCTTTATTACTTTATTTTTTTAATTATTTCTTTCCTCAACTTAACTAACTTTCGGTATGTTCATTTTTCTCTAGTTCTTTGTCCAACTAATTCTTCGTCTTCTGAGCTTTCCATACAATTTCTAACTTCAATATCTTTAACAGTTATATCCTATTGTGTTTTTAGGGAAGCAAAACTTTGATTATTGATTTTGAGAACTTTTTTTTTAAGAAAACAAAAAAGACGAACGCATGGTAAGCAATTTACTAGAGTCATGTTTCGGTATCTAATACCTTCCGCGGAATCCAAACAATATCCGACAAGAAACATTCTCTTTTCACGACTGAAGTCTTACAATACTATATTAATTACAATTAAAACGGATTATGACCTAATTTCTTAAACTTCCTTTTCCAAGCTTATGTATAGTCCGATTTCACGAAACTATGGCAAAGGTATATTATTTGCACATGAAAAGAAAATATTTCCTATGAATTCAACTTTTTATAAATACTCCAACTATTTTGCTGTTGGTGCATTAAAGATTCCTTAAATAAAAATAAAAAAAATTACTAACGCTTTCATTCAAATTGTTGCTTTCTTCGCTTACACAATCAGCTCTCTCACGATGCTCTTAATACGTATACTTGTAGGTATTACTGGAATTGGAAAGTGCTAATTTGTATTTTTAAAAAGGACATATTCTTAAAAGAAAAACGTTACTTACATTTGTATTGCAGTCGCCACTTGCAGAAATATCATGAACTGGAATAGCAAGAGATTTGAAAGTCTTTTGCTCTGATAGAAAAAAAGCTTGATTGTAATGGTCTTCGCATACATGACTATTCATAGTGGGAATGTAGTTCATCCGCCCAATACTTTGAAATCATTCAGCACAGTCTTCTTTATTTTTTGGAAAAAAAATACAAAATAGAATTAGCTACAAAAATATATGCCTAAATTAAAATAAGCAAAGCGTTTGCTTCCCCTCTCCACAGTAAAAAAAATTTACGACTACCCTTGAAAAGAAGAAACCTTCTGACATTTATTATCGAATAAATTAATCAGATATGACCTTAACCTTTGATATATTTCTCCGTTTCTGGTATACAGGGAGTTTCCTCCATGGTAAGTAGAGCAGGAGGTGATAGTACTCACCTAGGCGAACAAAAAGTTGTTAGGCAGGGGGAGGGGCGTATAAACGGTATCGGAGTTACAGGGTGAATAAGAAGAAAAACAAGTTTTTCACACAACAACCTGTACAGGGCGTACGGTCACACTTAATAGCTGATTTTATTTTAGAACTTCGGACGGCCGCTCAACCAGCCCATAACATTCTCCTCTCAGGAGTTACGGTGGTCTAAACTAAAAATCTCGGATTTTCTTTACTTTTTTTTTAATTATTTTGTTTGCAAAAAATTTTTAACATAACTTTTTTAAAACTGTAAACCGTAAGCTGTACTCTTTAATTTGACCTGCATACAATAAGCTCGAAACTGTAACCATACGCCTGTACTTTTTAAGATACAGGTTGTTTTGTGAAATTTTTTATTTTTCTTAATCACCCTGTTGCTCCGAGACCGTTGATATGTCCTCCCGGCTCATGCCATACAATTTTTTGTTCATCTAGATGAGTACTAACACCTCCTGCTCTACTGACCACAATGTAGGAAACACCCTGTATATGTTTAATTTTTTCAGGATTAATTATAAAACAAGATGATGTATATTTTTATATATATTCACTTATCTAAAAAACGATTTTCTTAGGGAATTTCAGCGATTGTTTTGCAACATTGTAAATTAATGTCGTATCGTCTAAAAACACTGAACTCAATAAAACTTCAAGCTTCACTTTCAGAAACGTCAAAATGTAACCAATTTAGTTAGATTTCAACGTCAAAGGCTGGATTACTTAAGTGCACTGTATTCGTTCGATATGCCTTTTCATTATTATGTTTCTAGACGAGATCTTTTCCATTAGGGATCTATCAAATGTGCTGTCATTGACAGGGGTTCTATCGAATGCATTGTCATTTATATACACATAATCCTTTTAGCCAACGCTAAGATAGTACAGATTTGGGGGGTTTCTAGTACTTCAGCTGGACGTTGGGGATCCTTAGGGGTTGCTAGAACTTCAGCTGAACGTTTCGAGTCCCTTTTCTTCCTGTGCCAAACTTTTCACTGACTGTCGCTATTCGCAAAACTGTTGCGATTTATTGACGGCTGAAGTTCATTGATTGTTGCGGTTTATTGACTGTTGTGGGTCATTAGTTGCACCACTACGGGAAGTAGCTCATATTACATCTCAATTACCATGCCTCCTGTAGTTATTCCTGGTAAACTTCTAGTTATCTTTCAAGATATTAGTACTAATATAGATAAGAGCTACAATTGATTATTTTATGAAAGTAAGGAGACCAGGTTGTGTTAATTTTATTTCGATAATCCATTGATGAATTAAGCTTGAATAATAGATTTAAATTATTCACACTTTCTGAAATGGAACTACTACAAAATGTTGTAATTAGATTTTAAACAAAACTTTTGCGAATTGAAAATGTTTTAACAGAATTATATTGCCCTGATTTTTATCCTTTTAAGCTCTATAAGTCTATAAGTCAGACTGATTTTCATAATATTGCATTTTGTTTTCCGACAATTTTCAAAGCCTAGGTTGCTATGCCCTTTTCAAACTAGTCAAGGTATTTGGAGCAAAGTAAAGGGCATGTAAATACATACATCATTTACAGCGGCTTTTTTCTTTTCGTGTAATTTAACGATTGTACAGTCACGTGTAAAAGCGTCGCCACATAGACAACAATTTCATAGCAGTTTAAACTGCTTCCCAAAATTACACCAATCTTTATTTCACTGTAATTGGGTTCTACTAAATCCACAAATCTTTTGAATGTGTCACTCGAAAAGAATGATAGACGGATCCGACGATCGCTGCGAGCGATTTATGTATCCTTGCCATCTAATTGGGAGTGCATGCGAACGATGTTGTTCTTACTTTGTATTGTGAGCATTTCTGAAGCATTTTCTGATTCGTCCTGCATCTGATGTAGATGGAATTGTTGCTGAAAAAGTTCTACTGAAGACTTTTTTAACCATACTATACAATAATATATTCAGCCTAATTTTTATATCATTATCCTAAAACTGTTCTTTACATAAAAAAAAACTTTTCCCATATCTAACTAACTTTTATACATCAGAAACTTATTTACTTAGAACAATCCATACGTATTTAATAGATAAATTGAAACTACTGCAGTCTCAAAGTCAACTAAGTTTGTTAAAACCGCAGATTGCGCGAATTCAGTTGGTAGTGGCTTAGAGAGAAATTTATATTCAACCTTTTAACTAGACGACTAAAGTAATTTATGCACATCCATATAACGTCGAGAGACATCAAATTTCAAATTCATGTTGTAATTTTAATTGCATAGATAAATCCAGCATAATTTGTTTTAATGATAATTAATTCACACTACATAGAGCAGAGTTGCATTAGTCCAACCATCCCCAGTGCTCAAATCCACGCGCGGAAGACTTATCATTATTACAAAACACACTTCGTTTAAGCAATGTTGTAATTTTTCCCTCTATGAATTTCTAACTGAGTCACTGCAAACAAAGTTTCAATACTATTATAAACACCCAATTCGCATCACTCTACGGGAAAAGCCTATCAAGGAGAAACAAAATTATCCTCATGAGGGCCATAAAGGCAGTGAGATTGCTAACGGCCTATCTAAAAGAGAAGCGAAAACTCCCTTTTTCGGACCAGAGCCATTTTGTGGCACTTCAAAGAGTTACCTCAGAGCTACTTTAAATACTTGGGAGAACAACCAAAAATTCCTCTATAGGGAAAGGCTACAGGGACTTCGTCAGGTAGAAAAGCTTATCGATAGTCTGGCTGACAAAATAAAGAACTCCTACTTCTTAGCAGCACATAGCTCAAAATGATCACAGAGGACTTCTTAGGCCATTGCCCATTAAGGTATCATCCACACAAGATGGGCTTGGTTGAGACTATGTTCATCCAGCCGTTCTGTGAGGATCCTCAGGCGGAGTTACTCCAACTCGAACATGTTATTCCTCTTCCAAATTATGTGTGAAACGTAAGTCCCAAAATGATCCTTCATGGACAGTCTAAATCTAGAAAGAGAATGAATTGAACGGGGACTCGCAATAGAACTTTCAGGTGGCAGTGATGCGATGTCGAAGCCTGTACACTCCTTCAAAAATCTAAATCTAAATGTAGGTATCACTCTGCGAGAGATTTCTGAAGACTGTGTCACGTGTTCCATTTGAACTAAATATTTAGTGAATTCAGTGTTAGAAAATAGTTCTATTTTTAACTAAACTTGCAGGTAATAATACTATAAAACATTGTTGTACTGATAAATACACTCTAATTTATATTAGAATTACTAAATATTTAATTATTTTTAATAATAGTATTTCTTTTCTGGTCGAACAAGGGAACCCAAAATATATAGAATAAAATAGAATAAGTTTATTTATGGTAAAGTACTATAAGAATAAAAATTTATTTTTTTAGTACAAAAACAAAGCGGCAAGAAAAATAAATAGAAATAGAAAACCAAAAAAACATGCTATTAAGCAACGTAAAATAAAATAAAAAAAATTTTACTTACTTGCAAATATATAATAAATAATAACTAGAACACACAACACACAGAGCCAAGAACACCTAAAACACACCCCAAAAGTCTATCCCACGACGTTGCTGCAGTGAGTTATTTCCTCCATAAAGCCACGAGTCGAGCTCGTACGCTGAATTTGATTGAGATACCAATTGATTGATTAAGATACCAAGATTTTTTACACGATCCGAAAATGGCAGAACTGTGTTACTTAAAAATACAGGTGGCAGATCAGATACCTCAACTGCGCTACGATAGAAGGCAATGCACTGTGACTTTCCAGCATTAAGCAATAAAAGATTGTTTCAGCCCAGTGTGCAATACTGCGCAAGTCGGAATGTAGCCTATCAACGTAATCCTCCACCAGTCCTAATGGTCGACTGAGATACACTTGCACATCATCGGCATACAAGTGAATTTTACAGTATACAACAAAATTGGGGAGGTCATTTATATACAGGCTGAAGAGCAAAAGGCCGAGAATAGAGCGTTGAGAGACACCACAATTTCAAGGCAAAACACTGGACGTTAAATACTTTACCTTAATCTGCTACAATCTACATATTGGAGAGAAAGCTGCGGATTAAGGACACATCAGAGGGGTGAAAAGCGAAGTTTAAGGTCAACCTTTCAAGCAGATTGGAATGTTTGACCATGTCAAATGCTTTGGAGAAATCAAGCAAGGCAAAAACACTCAGATAGTCCATGTCCAGCGAACTGCGTATATTATTCGTAACATTAAAAAGAGCTGTCTCACAACTACGAGTTTTACGAAAACCGGACTGGAAAGGACTTAATAAGTTAGGTTTTCCAAATGATCAATTAACTGCTGTGCCATCAATTTTTCCAGAACCTTAGCAAGAAATCCCAATAGGCTAATCGGTCGAAAATCACCGGAAACCTCAGCTGCACTGATCCTAAACACTGGCACAACTGTAGCCATTTTCCAAGCGGAAAGAAATCTCGACATGGTAAGGCAGGTGTTAAAAATATGTAGAATCGGCTGTATTATACAAGGCAACCTGGTTGGAATACCACCAGGCCCCACAGCACCAGGTTTGATACCACCAATTGCCACAGCAAGCTCCTTGGCATCAACACATCTAAAACTAAAACAAAGTTGATCATTACTTGATGGAAAAACGAAGCGATTTAAACCCAGCTATCCAGAAAAGCATAGTAAACCATTGTTTTTTTATTTTAACTTAAAAGTAATCAAATTTGAGGATGAAATGCATGAGGTAGTCGATCACCGTGTTACCAAGTGGTCGACAATGGGAAACATTTAACTCAATTCATTTATTTCAAAATATATAATTGTTATTTCTAAAAACATTTTTTATTTGTAGTCTCAGTTTCTAGTCATTTATATGCTTTAGGTTTGCTCAGAGATTGAACTGATTCAGATTAAACTTTAATGGTCGAACACTGGAGAACTAACTCCTGGACGTACATAGGATGAACCTAGTCGAGTATCGGTTAAAGTGAATTTGTTACATTTTTTTCCAATATTTCAGATATAATTCAAAAGTGCTTTCTTTATTTAACTTTATTGTTTACTCTCACAACTCACAAACAATTATCAAATCATCTCTTTAGTTATCGCTAGTACTGTACTTCTAATAATCACAATCCAACTAGTTTACTCCGTTCACTTCACTGTCTGAAATAAGACTCCGCCTCCTGGATGTGAGTAGCGCCGTATTTATAGTCTACAGATTGTACTAGAACCTTCAAGAATATTCCGTTTTCCGAACCCAAGGTTTACTAAGATGTCACTAGCCTAAAGTTGCTTGCATTTCCAACAGATGTCGCTTCTGTCACTTTGTGGCACGTAACAATAGATTAAAAATTCATATCCTGATATCCTTAAGAAAAAAATCATTATTTCATTGCTCATCTTTTTCGTCTTTCAAACTGTGAAAGATCATTTATTAAGAATAAAGACTATATACTCAAACAATGTTTAGAGTTGACCTTTATTTCGATGAAGATCAATCCAGCTACAGACCAAAGTGACTGACCAGGTACCGACAACCAGCCTCTGCTCTAGCCGAGATAATTACTCTGTGTCCAAATAAACTGTTAAAAGCGATATACATAGTTTAACAACATTTTTCTGTCTTATTGTTAACTTTAATACGACTCTGACATATACATCAAAATGCAACAATATTGTGCAGTGGCTCAATCAATTAGTTTTAGTTTTAGAATACTCATACAAATGTATGTAGTAAATTCTTAAATATCTCAGCTACCTTGGGTTTACTAGTATGTAACCATAGATAAAAAAAAATAGAGCATTACTTGCACTATTATACTCTTGTAATTGTAGTAATGGCGTTGAGCCAAACGCCCTTCAATAATTATAGTACATATCCCAGAGTTCTAATACAAGTACGCATTATACAAATGTCAGACCCACTGACATGTATATAAATGGACTGACTTATGTCCTGTTTCGTGTGGCACCAGTTTTGATTGTCAATGCTACCAACTGTAGTAAACTGGCGTGAAATTTAAATCATTTGGTGATTTTATGTCAATGGATCCAATGGATTTACTTAAATATCTGCCAGTGGGATTTGATTTACCGGATTTATCAGAAATATTTGGAGGTTTTTTTTTAATTTTTAATTATGAGTCAAAGGAAGTGTTTTGTAGAAGGATGTTTTAGAAGGACTTTTATCATAGTTACTCTTGGTGAAGAGGATTCGCTCCGCAAAATCCAGGGTAGGGTGATATTTTCCAAGCCGTGATATATTAAGCGCAAAGTTCTCTATCTGGTCTGGGACATGTTGCGAAAGTATGGAACAAAATTACTCGATGTCTTTCAAATTGTTTCAATCGAAACTATTTAGAGGGCAATAGGCATCTGCAAGCATACATTTCTCTGCTCTAATATAAATGCAAAGATTTTAGTTTTAAGGCACATGTTCACATATATTACAATGAAAATTTCCTCAACATTCCTAGGCGGCTTTGTACTGCATTCTGGGCTTGATGTTTTCTCTTTGCAATTTGAATAATATAAGCAGTCATCTTCCTTCATTGCTTCTCTGAGATTTTATAAAATTACTTTTTAAATTACATGAAATTTATAGGCGTAATTTTATTTACTATGTTTTCTCGTAGGCTGTCTCCCAGCGATATTCTTTTGGATATTCATCATGACTGACACTGACATGTATATAAATTCAATTGCTTGAAATAATAATGTCAGTGATTAACTGTCAAATATATTACTACGTTTCCAGTTCTGCAAATACCGCTAAACCTCAAGCAATTTCTCGTTCCCAATCGTTACAGATCAGTGGGAAATTATGCTCTCGCGGAAAGGGACAGGAATATGGAAGTGGTGCCATTTGCTTTCATGAATCTTTGATTCAACGAGCAGTCCATTATATCTCAGTCGTCAGACGCAAAATCAACTATACATACATATATACATATGTACATGTTTTATACTTATAGGAACAGAAGCTTGTTGTGTTATGTTAGTAATTAGTAAATAAAAAGATAAACCTGTTGATGAGTCAAACCAAGACTTGAAACTTGTCACCAAAAATTATTGAGTTGTGTGATGAAATAACAAATTAGAACATTTTTTAGCTTTTGCTATATACCGGAGAATCCCAAAAAATTCTTTCTTGAAAAAAAAAGTTAGTAATTAGGTACTACAGATAATTTTGTGCACAAAAATTAATAATAAAGTACGTAATTAGGACATAGGTACAATGCAAGAAAGATGATAATATTTAAAGTTATTAACAAAATATGATGTTGATATACATTGGTATGCTTAATGTTGACTGTTGACTAAACAACCCAACTTAAGTTTTAGTACAATAAAAATGTGCACAGTATACGTAAAAAACTTACATTTGTGTATGGCAACACCAAGAAGGGGCTGTCCAATTTAGTCCATTTTTGAACTTTTATTTGCTATTACTATGAAAACACCATGTACCAACTTCAGCTCCCTATGTCGACTATGTCTTAGGCAGTGTCCAAATATATAGTAGAAAAAGAAATTTTTGTATAGCAACCCCAAAAAGGAGTTGCCCGATTTGTCTACGGAAATGCACAAATCAAAATAACTTTTAATATTATGGATAGGTGTCCAATCCATTTTGTTCTAATATCATTATTTTTGTGCGTTACATACCTACCCTATACATTTCACCTAGGGTATAAAAACGCGATATGTAGGTACTACTAAGTGTGAACTGAACATGCTAATGTACCACGTTATATTTAAATCCAAAAGTATGCATTTTTGGTGTAGTTATGACTAGCGGTCCTTTTATGTATACATATAATTGTAAGAAACCATTACAGCAGACTTATCTCTGCTATCTCATACCCGTCATAAAGAAATAAAGCGAAAATTGTGAAAATGTGACAAAAGTGGGCTGGAAAACTAACAATTATCTACCTGAAAATATTCAGACACATTCTACCTACCTCGCATTTTGCACTTTAATCCTAGTAAATGAAACGTTTGTCGGAAATACCTTCATCAAATTATTTGAAGAGGATCTGAGTTATTTATGGAGCATCGCTTTTAATTAAACCAGAGTGGTAGTTGGAATGAAGAGAAATTTGGTTAAGTTTTTGAAGCGTTTTTAGTAAATTTGGTGTAACTGATAGCATACAAAAGCGTAGACAAGTTTGCAGTCACTCGAGACTACAATATTAAAAGAACTGGATTGAAAAAGGTTGTGGAAAGAAAGTATGGCAGTCGCTGAAAATCAAAAGAGAACGACAGGAAAAGGACACAAGATATAGGTATTAAAATATTATATATACGAGAAAATAAAAATAAACTACCCATTAGTGCCAAAGCATTAAATGATCTGAATCGACAGTTTGGTTCAGTTCATACAAATTAAGCAACACAGAAGCGCATGAATTCGACGGAAGAGTTGTTCGCAAATGATCATTTATTACGAAGAAAAAGGCGAAAAAGCGATGTTTTTCGCTGGAAATAATAGAAATATTATGAACCGATACATTCGAGCTGAAACATATTAAAATCTGTGTGAAAATGAATTTAAGCAAATAATGATCAAAAGAACGATAAAGCATGGCGGAATTAGATGTATTATGGTTTGGGGTTATTTGAATACCAGAGGTGGGGGTAAGGACATGACCGTATATATGGGGTGGGTTTGAGTGCCCCCCCCCCCCCACACAATAGTTGTAGCTTATACCTTTGTTAATCTGATAAGTCAAATTTTTACCCACAATTCTTAATATGTAGCGGCTTATAACAATTGGTTTTGTATATCTTTCTTCAGGTAAAGCAACTTTAGGAAAAACGTATGCAAAATAGAGAAAAAATAAACAGTACAGTATGTATGCATATACTTGTTTTCGTTACCGTACCTTAATCGCAGTTGTATTTTAAATTTTGTTTACATTTTAAACGGAATAATAAATCTGAAGGAGGATTTACACTATGATGGCACCATTTTTTTCAGATATTAAGAGTGAGATAGCACATCGTATATTTAACAAACGCCTTCTGAATTTTTTCCAGATCTCGTTTTTTCAATGCATCCGTGTCCTGAAAAATATAATTATTTCACAAGCATACAAAGTTTTTATGAGTGCTGGAACTAAAACATTGTTACTGACAAACACTAATCTGTCAATTTTAGCTACTGGTAACACGTTTTATTATAATTTTATATTGAATATTTTTTAAATTATTAAATTTATATATAAATTTAATTAAATATCGTGAAATTGAAAGTTTTTAAATATTTTTTCTTACGGAAAGGAGTCAAAATATTTCAGAGGTAGTCCCCGGTTTAGAAACAGGAAGAAGAGCATTCACAGATTCGTTACAGTAGTCTTTTTCTAAACTTATTTCAGATGATTTGGAAATAGATATTCCATTTTGAAAATTTGACTGTTTGACAGTTTGCGATTTTTGCCATAAAAACTAGTGGAGAATGTATGTGTGAGGTATTGCAGTGATTGCTTTGGCAATAAGCTATCATCTCACAATATCTGGAAAAAATGCATGCCATCATAATGTTAATCCTTCTTTAGTCTAACATGTTTTTCATCATTCAAATAACAACTTTTGTTGTAACTAATTATAACGTGGTCACTAATATTTTCCATGACCGCCCCATGATTTTATTTAAATAGCTTGAAATTTTATTTGTTTACTTTTGAGGGCATTTTAGATAATATGTTTTTATACCTTAGCTGAAATCATAGCGTATGCTAAGTTTGTCATTCCGTTTATAACTCATAGAAATTATGCTGGTAGAACAAAATGGATTGAATACACACGCATAATATTAAAAGTTATTTTGATTTTTTATTTAATTGAACACCCACGGATAATATGAAAAGTTATTTTGAAATCGGGCAACTACTTCGTGGGGCTGTCATACATAAATTCCGTTTCTCACTATATATTTGGACACAGCCTGGGAATGCGTTAACGTAGAGAGCTGAAATTTTGTACACGGTATTTAAAAAAAATAATAGTAAACACAATTTCAAAAATGGGCTAAATCGGATAATCGGTATGGTATTACCATAAATATTTAGGGTTTTTATGTATGCTGAGAAGTTGATCAGTGCTAGACGTTTTTATTGTACTGAAAAGTTCTTTAGAATATGAAATGCTATAAATTTGGTTATAATAATTTTTACTGTCCGACGACCTGTTCTAGAAGTAAATGCAAAAAAGCACTTAAACAATTAAGCTTGCACAGAGAGATTACCATATTCGAAATTACCTATGAGCATTCATCTTAGAATCTGGGGTATCGTAAGACTTGGACATATTCCAGGTTTTTTGCATGTCTTTTTTTTTGTTTTATTAATTTTTTAAATTGCTTTCTTGACCCTGTCAATAAAATCGTTCATCGAAATGTTGAAATTGAAATCAACGAAGTACTTTCCCACTTCCCAGGAAGAAGGAAAAAATAAATTTATTTCTGCATTTTTACCTTTTTTATAAAAAGTGCACTTTCATATTTTTTTTCTTGGAATGTTAATAATATGTAATACAAATTAGGGTTAAGCAACATCTTTTCAAACATAACTTTTTAAATTTTGGAAGCCTTATCTTGAGCCCAATTATCTAAATATACCACTTATAGATGAGTGGAATTTTTCAATTCAATTGGGTTGTCATCACAGATTATAAGCTTAATAAATTAATATACTAAATTTACTTAAAATTCCGTTTATTGAGTTCACATTAATTCTCAGGTATTCTGTCGCCTTTGAAGGTTATTAGCCGGCTAGGTTAAGCCCCTGCCATTCGTCATGGGTAAGCAGCTATTATGGTTTGAATACCAGAGGTGCGAGAAAGCCATATTTTATTTAGGACACATTAGCATATACCTACCTAGAAAAAAATATATATATTGCGCAGGATGCTCTATATATATATACCTATATATATATATATATATATATATATATATATATATATATATATATTTTTTTTTTCAACATAAGAATTTAATCCATAGAGATCATTCATATTTCAATTGGACAATGATCCCAAGCCATGTAGGCAAAAGTTTTATGGAAAGTGAATACATTGAATTGCTCGAATGGACTATTGTTGACTATCTTGTTCTACACCGACAATTACCATAAAGCTAGTGATTCATCTAGGACTATCCAAAACAAGCATTTAAAAATGAATGCTAAAGTATTGATGTTCATAGTTAAAAAATTATCGGGATTATGTCAAATCGTTACAGTAAGTAAGTAAGTAAGTAAGAAATGTTTATTCATTTCCAAATTATAGCTAACATAATTCCTTATATTGCCTTCAATTCAATTAAATATAGTTCATAGAGAAAATAAAACTATAAAGGATAAAAATAACAATATATGTATTATATATGCTTAAGAGAAATTTAAAAATAAATATAAAAACAAAAAAATAAAAAAAACAAAAAATGAAACTAGAAGTAAATACTAGAATATACAGAAATTTTTAAAAAATAAATAAATAAACTGCGACAGTGACAATCAAGGCCGTCTGTCGGGATTAGAAACCCAACTAAGTATATTTTTATTATTAATAACTTTTTACTCATTATCTGTTCAAAAAAAAAGTATTAATTGATTAACCATTAAATTCTTTCACCAAAAAGGAACGATATCTCCAAGCTATTGTTGCATATAAAAATAAACCATTTCCATTTAAAATGTCTATATTTTCAGCTTCAGAAATTGTTTTTACCAAAGGCTCTAAATGCGGAATTCTGAAAGAACAGGACAAACTCCGAGAAAATGTAACAAGTTCTCGTCCTCCTCTAAGTTACAAAGCGAGCAGTGTTCCACCGTTACAGCGAAGGCATTTTGAAGCAATTGAACACTTGAATTGGAAATGATAACTTAATTCCCTAATTGCAATTTTTTTCTCTGTATGTATTATCGTCTTTTATAAACCGTAGTTAGTATGAATCGTATGTTAAAATAAATCAAAATATGTCGCTTATGTAATTAAAAATCACAAGCTGTCATATTCACATTTCATAGTGTTATAATGCTAACATTAACTTTTCGAGGCCACTATTATGTCTAAGGCAAATATTGAACATTTTTGTATCAATCTATAGATATATATATATATATATATATACCTTATTGGCCACTCGAGTGGCTTATTACGTTTGATATTTCAAGGAAATAATCTTTTAACGTTACATTCATGCATTCTAAAAAATTTCTATAAGATTTACTTTCTTTTATATTGACCTGGATCAAAGAAATTTCCCAATTGTGTGTAGGTTGATAACAAAAACAGTTACAAATATTCACAATCCTAAGGATTTATAAAAAATAATTTACACGTTTGTAGCATGCCAACGTAAAATATTAAACGAAAATTTAAATTATGTGACGAACTAATATATTATGATAAAAGATTGAAGTACTTTTAATTTTATAAGTTGTCTCATATTCAAAATCATGACTACTTATTGATGCTTTGACAACCGAATTAATTTGAATATTCTAATGCACCAGAGAAGTATAAAAGAACTGCCTCGGCGTTCATATTAAGTATTCTAATTGACCCTATCACAAGTTTGACATTTATTTTCTGAAAATAGTATTTGTATTTTTACACAGGATGCAAGTTCTTGAATCACATATAATCCTTCATTAATAAATAACTATTGATTTAATAAAAAAAGAAAAAAACTTGTTTGAATCTAGAAACAAAACAATTTACCTGACCATTTTCTAGAAAAAAAAAAGAAAAAAAAATCAACAATCATTCTTGAAACTCACCCTCTCATAAAAGGGAATCGTCGGACCATAAAATGAAACAAATGTTCCCAATCTTAATTAGGGGGTAGTTATTAAGCTATTAAACGAGGGAATGCCTAGTATTTCACGGATATAAGGGTTAATGGTTGAAGTTCGGCGAACTATTGTTGGTATTCAATACGCTTAACCAAAATTATATAGAAATATGTTTGAGAGAATTAACACCTGATTTAAACTAGTTCGTGTGCACTCGATAATGAGCTGAAATTACATCAGTCAACAGCCAGAAAAGTCATTAAGGACCACTTTTCATGAACGTCAAAATGATCAAAAGGCAATCGAAAAGGTGAACATCTGCTATTTACCTTACAATTAAATCGAATTGCTCTTGGGTCGGGATATCTACTTTCAGTTCCAGTGATATGAAATTTAATATTTTTGCATATGTGGGTCCCCTGAGGCAGGTAGATGCGCTGTAGCAGCAGTCTCTGAAAAACACAAAACATATGTGAATTGAAAAATGCACGCTGGCACGGGCCAGTAAATAGCAGATGTGTCCGATTTTGGGCTAATACTGATCAAAGATTTTATTCATTCAAACAGGATCAAAATGAAAATATCCCGAAAACGATACAAGACGACACGACCATATCGAAAGTGAAAATTCTCAAAACGATTGGAGAATAAATCCTTACATTTACTTAACCTCAACCTTAACCCTTCCATTTGTTTGCGACGGGAAGTGTCATTAAGGTGTTTCCTCTTATCCTCTTCTTTATTTTTACTTTTTTTTTCTTTTTTTGAGCATACAAAAGGATATCTACTGAATAGCGTGGAACTTGGTGATATTATTCATTTTTGGCATTGGTATATACAAAAATCACTTCAGTTGCAGGACACCTTTTGTCACCATCCTTTTTTGTGGTAAATCATTTTATGATCCGTCAGGGCGAAGGGTTACAATGGGAATCCTTTTGTATACTATTTGCTATCCAGAAAAGGAAAGGGTGGTTTGCAAATACTTACTAAGAATGTGGTATCCTCAATTCGGATGACATTTTAGTCAAAGAGGTAGCAAAAGGTGGAGTTTTGAATTTCAAATTTTACACAATTGATTGTCAGGTCTGTGTTGGACTGATACAAATATTAATTATCACAATAAAACTTAGTTTGCAGGCGAATCACATTTGTCTTGGAAAAAATACATACTTTCAGTTTATCGTGATGAAGTTGATTGATATTTTTGAGTCTATAGGATGTTAAATAACTTGCAGAACGTAGATTTGTGTTGTGCCAGTCTGTAACATTAGAAAGTTTAAAGGTTATTATTTAACAATTATAGTCCGTATGGTACTTTACTGATATTGCTTTTGCAGGTAACTATGCGCAAATGATGCGTAAATATTTTATTAGAACAGTTTCATAAAAAATAGTGATAAATAAAAAGGCGCCCAACAGCACATCGGTGCTCCAAGGTGGTAACTACCGATCTTATTCATTTAGTCATCACTGATGAGTCTAACAGCCTTACTTTAAACAATGTCCCATGAAGTAGTAGTATGTCCTGCTACTAGATATACTTACAGATGAGAAGTTCTTTTTTCCAGCCCTTCAAAAATTCTAGACAGTACATTGCATCTTCTTTGATACTAAAAAGATTTTGGCGGGCCAGTTAGGACTGCTGGTAATTTAAGAAACAACGGTTCTTTGATAAAGCCATATAATTTATCAAAGGCCACTCCCTTCAGTTTTTGTTTTATACTTACTTATGACTATGGAATTAGTCTAAGGATACCTAGATGAGTACCCGTATGTAATTTCGTATGGTCATCTCTCTGTGCAAGTTTGATTGTTGATATGGTTTTTCGAATAAACAGTGTGTTTCTGTCCAGGCGGTCAATAGAGCAGGAGGTGATAGTACTCACCTTGACGAACAAAAAATTGTCTGGCAGGGGGCATATCAACCGTTTCGGAGTTACAGGGTGTTAAAGGAATAATGCTAGTTCCTACCAAAATACCCTGTATCATAAGAACTACAGGGCGTACGGAGTTCACAGTTAAGATCTCTTTGTATGTCGATCCAACGACTGCTGAACCAGCCCCGTATTCCTTTACCCTCAGGAATTATGGTTGTCTAAACTAAAAATTTCGGAATTTCTTTCTTTTTTTTACTTTAACCTCTATTTTTTTTTTTGCAAAAAGGTCGTTAACATAACTTTTTTCATAAAAACTGTAAAGTGTAGACTCTCCTCTTTAATTTGGCCTATTACCGTTAAATAGTTATTAGCTCGTAACCAATTCTCAAAGTTGTTCTGAAGCCTATTTTCAAAAAAAAGTTGCTCCCTTAGTGACTAAAAAACGTAATTTTTAAAAAAAATCCTCTAATTTCGATATGATATATGCTATGAGCTAACCACTCCTTAGCGGCTGCAAATAGCAGATAGGATTAATAAAAAACGTTATGTTGACGACTTTATACAAAAAAATTGAGGTTAAATTAAAAAAAAAAAGGCAAGAAAATCCGAAGTTTTTAGTTTAGACCACCATTACTCCGGAGGATAGAGGAAAACGGAACCGGTTGAGCAGTCGTTGGAAAGGCCGTAAAGTTCTGCATACAACTGCGATCAGATGCCTTGCAGTTTTTAAGATATAGCGTAGTTTGTAAAAAACTAGCTTTTTTTTAATAACCCTGTAACTCCGAAACGGTTGTTATGCGCCCCCTCCCCTGCCATACAAGTTTTTGTTTGTCTGCTAGGTGAGAACTATCACCTCTATCACCTCTGTTGACCTCCTAGACTTAAACAGCCTGCATTAATGATGATTATCACCAATTATATAGGACTTCATATTCTGATGAAGTTTTCAGTACAATAAAAACGTGTAGGACTGATGGTTTTCACAGTGTACGTAAAAATCCTAAATTTTTATATGGCAACACCAAGAAGGGGTTGCCAGATTTTTCCCACTTTTGAAATTATATTTATTATTTTTATGAAAATACTGTGTACATAATGTCAGATCTCTACCTTGACGCGTTCTCATGCAGTTACCAAATATATAGTGAAAAACGATATTTTGGTATGGCAACCCTACAAATAAGTTACCCGATTTGTCCCATTTTTTCGAATCTAAATTGAGCTTAATTTTTTTAAAAGCCCATAGCAGAATTTTAGCACTATATCGTGTGGATAAACAGACAGACAGACGGACATGCAAAAATCAAAATAACTTTTAATATGTATTATGAGTAGATGTGCACTCAATTTTGCTCTATCACCATTATTTCTAGGTGTTACAAACGGATAGACAAATTTAGTATAAAGAAATAAAATAAATAGTGTGGGAAAGAACGGAGACTTCAGGTTTGTCTGGGTATAAATTATATGGATTAGATGCAGGTTTGTCTATTTCTATACGAATAGTATGGTTGGACAAAAAGCTTTCAATGAAAGAGAGCATATTTTTTCGAGTATTTCGAAGTCGCCTTATCTATAGTGTGTACTATTCCAGCAATTAATACATGTCATTAAGTCATCATGGTACTTTTAGCATAAAACATTAATGGATGTGGCTTTATATGTACATCGGTAAGCTACTAAGCATTTAAAGCGTTTTGGTCATATGAAACAACTTGCATAGAACGAGTGGAATTGTGTATACATCATGCACCGAATTGTATAGAAAGGTGTTAGATGGGAAGGGGATTGGCGATTGTATAAGAGTAAAGCTTGAGTTCAAAAAAAATCCTTTCAATGTAAGAAGATAAGTTTTATTCATAGCAACATAGCATCAGCAATATGAATTGAGGACCCCCAGATTTGTTATAATGGAACTGTCTGAACAATTAAATGTTTTTTTTAAGGCTTATAAACACTATGTCGTTTACAAACAATTTCTATTACTTCAGTAGTATCAATAGTTTTGCTCTCTGGATATAGCAGGACCTCAAGCTATCACCTGAATAACCTGCTTGAGTTTCAGCTCCCCGACTTTTTGTTGAATAGAAGGCAAGACCCTTCTCCATTAAAACGGGATCTTGATAAGAATTTGGTTCCTTGTAAAAACATTTTGTATCTAGCCATAAAAAGTATGTTTCTTTCTTTTGAAACCGGTCAATAATTCCCAAAAGTTGTTGCATTTTTTCATAATAAGAATCTTCAAATTTTTTGGCGTACAAGTGTATGTCTTAACTCCTTATATTATATGATGGTTCATGCTATAATGCCTTAATTCGTCCCTTAATCTCGCAAGCCCTCCCGAAATCAATGTAAATCGTAAAGCTTTCGTCGTAATGCTCTGGAAAAGAGTTTTTATAACAAAGATCATGGAATTCACCTATCTGATTCCATTCCTCTAGAAGGGACATAATTTTTCTTTTGGAACTACTTCTGATTTGTTGGACAATATCGTTAAACTAAATTCTAAATCCACTTATGTACCAGCACTCAAACGACGTTTATACTATTTCAGAGGCGATACAATTTCTAATAATGTTCTCCCGTATGAAGGCTTACTTACCAATGCTTAGCCCAAATAAAATATTTCTCTTGCATTTAGAAAAACAGACAAAAAACATACATTTTTTCTTTTTTTTTGTAAAAATAGATGAAAGCAGGATTACTTTTCCTTTCTGTTAAAAATTATGCAAAGAGGTTTCGATAAATAAACTGACCACTGCCTTAAAAATAGATCTCCTGCGGGAAGACACAAACGACCGCAAGATACTAGTTCCTATTATTATTGATAATTGAATTATGTAATATTATCTCAACTCAGGCATTTAAATCTTGTTTCAGAAGAGGGTGTGGTCACAAAAGCCAGACACTTATTGTCTCGATATCGGCCCTTTTCTTAAAAATCATCATGACCCAAACGCTTAATCCTCATATTTAATTTTGGTTTGTATTCAGAAGCAAATCCTTAATTACATGTAAGTAAGTAAGTATTTTTTGTCCGAAAATGTAAAGATTTTTGAATACTGGTTTTGTTTGTTTGAGGTCAGTTGGTAATATGAAAGGAGATTTTACAAATTTGCAAAGAATTTTTTTTGCAGATTTGCTAAAGATGTCGGATGTTGGATCTTTGAAATTTAAGGCGTGACACTGTATACAACTTTTTTCAGGAAGCGGTTTCCTTACAAAGCATTTTGAGATAATTACTGAAGTTGTTTGCAAACAGATACTTTTCAAAAAGTTTTTTCTAGCTTTGGACAAAAGAGGAAAAAATTAAATGCAGAAAATAGCATGGGTGGAAAATACAGATAAATTTCAATTTCAATTTATTTATACTAGTTGACTGTACAACAAGACTTACAATCTTTTTTGTGTACACAATTAATTTTAATAACTATGAAATAATTATTTTAATTGAGTTTCAATGTAAACAAAATATAACTAAAGCTAAGTGACCACATTACTAACAACATATAATAATTCACAGGTCGTTATCTACCGAGCACGAAATTGAAGAAAGTTAAGAAACCGTGAAGAATACTGCTCCTATTACACACATAAAAATCAATATTAGTGGGATATATTTAATAATGTGTTTTTAAACTATTTCTGAATCGGCTGGCTGAGGTCGTCCGTTGAATGTCCGCAATTACAGAGAGAAAGCGAGGAATTAGAAGCTGTCGATGTCTTTCAGAACCAAGGAAATTTAAATATTCATAAAAATACCTAGGATCTTTCTTATACATATATAATTTTTTGCATGAAAATTAAACTAATGTATGTGCGATAAGTTTTAATGAAACATCCAAATATTTTGTGCTGTTCAAAATGTCGCAATCCATAGACGAGTACGCAATCGTTATAAGGTACGTCAAGTTTACGACTGCAGAGTCCAGTGACGGAAGCATAAGACTACCATAATTAAAATGTGGTTTTTATAAGCTTAAATCTGGTTTCTATGGTTAATAACGTTGCAGTTAACCATAACTGTCGAAGACAGCCATAGACTTTGCTGATAGGAGCCTTGATAAAGTCGCAACAGATGATATTAACATGACACCAAGGTTCCTGACTGTTTTCATGTACGGCAAAGAACAACCGTTTAGAGTTATCAGCAGTATATCAATACGTTCAATGTCAATGCAACATACAGCAGGATTTACTGGCATTGAATGGCAGATTCTTTGTGATTGGCCATGAGTATATTCGTTGAAGATCATCATTCATGCATTGTACCCCATCCTCGATCAAACCAATTAGTCTATTAAGGTATACTTGAATATCATCGGCATACAGATATACTTTTGAATCTTTAACAATACTAGGGAGATCATTTGTATATAAGCCAAATAGCAGTGGTCCCTGAATTAGGCCTTGTGGGACTCCATAGACCAGTGGTAAAAGCTTAGAACAAGCATTCTTTAGTTTTACTGTTGGAACTTATCAGACAAAAAACTTTTTATACTTACAATTCTGACGAAGTAAGATTATACAAAGAAAAAAGCTGTGTTAGTAATTTAGAATGAGTCACACTGTCAAAAGTCCGAGAGAAATCCGACTGGGACAGCAAACCAATCGCACCTTTGTCATGCAAATCGAAGATCCATAGTCAGTTTTAACAAAGCTGTTTCGCAGCTATGCCCCCGACAAAAGCCAGATTGCCAGCATGACAGAAAACATGAAGATTCCAGATGACCAAGCATTTATGCTTTTCCAGAGCCATTGATAAAATGCAGAGCAGACTGGTAGGATGGAAGTCTGAAGGTGATTCCGGCGACTTCTTTTTTGCAATACCAAGCATATTTTCTATTTTGCATTTGGTGGGATAAAACCCAGAGGTCAGGCTGGTGTTGATAATATGGGTTACGAACGGCAATATGATCGGGAGCAAAAGTTTCAAGAAGAGAGGAGAGAGATTATAAATGTTATATGTATTAATTTTAAATAGTTTATTATGTAAGATTTGTGTGTCATCGAAACGTCCCAAAACTATTATGGTTAGCTCATCAATAGCATGGGCTTGAGAAAGCGACTTATCCAGCACACCACTAGAACTGCCACCAAACCACCATACTGTGGGAAATGGTGGGAGATGGAAGGATGAAAAGGTTATGATTAACTTGAATTACATGAGTACTAAATTTACATTAGACTTGGATACTTATTCTTTTATTCCTTACACTCACAATACTTGGGATCAATACTAATTCAAAGTTTAGCTGATGAATGATGATTTCCTAAGTAAATTCCCAGTGCCATGTTATTGCGGATACTTATGGAGTATTCAAAAGCACTGCATACCAGTCTATACACTCTGTTGTTTTGGTAAGAAAATATTAATATGGAAGTTACATTATTTTTAAATTTAGATAAATTCATAACCAAATCTCTTCCTCATGATATAAGTCTCATAAAGGCGATATTGCTCGAATGCCGCAAGTACTTGGGTCTGTCGAGTCGACGTCACCTTAACTAAGTAGATGCTCTAAATTAAAAAGTAAGATGAGCTCGTTAGTTGTAAGCCTTGTCTTAAATTTGATTATACATAATAGGCGATTATAGATGGCCACCTGCAAGAGTGGCTTGATTATATCGGAAAGTATGTTATGTGTTAAATCGTTGGGGATGAAAAAAAAATGGAAAGCACTCTCACAGATTTTACAACTGGAGTCATACTAGCAGACAACGCGTATCCACTTCATCTAAATTTTAACATTTATCACTCTAAATAATACTTGTAATCTTCTTAAAATAGCTAGTACCTTCATTGCTTACGGAAAAACTCTTAATATTATTATTAGAGCGGGAAGTGGATTTTTATAGTCTCACAGAACAAAAAAAATGTAAAACGCACTTTCGGGATATTGAAAGAAAAATTCTTCATTCGCATACAAATTCAGATCGTCAAGAATAAAAGTGATCTTAAAGACAAAAATATAAGTAAGGACTTCTTGATTTTCTTCCAAATTTGTGTTTTTAGTATACAGGCAGTTCCATTGTCATACATACAATTAATACATGCTGTCCAAACCTGAACATAAACAAGTAAAAAAGCTAGAATTGGTCTAAGACCAATTTCTTATGATACCCTAGATGAATGCCCGTATGTAATTTCGAATGATCAGCCATTTTGGCAAGTTTGATTTTTGAAGTGGTTTTTCTCATATATTTCTAAAACGCTTCATTGGACAGTAAAAATTATTATAACAAATTTCATAGGATTTCATATTCTGAAAAACTCGTTAGTACAATCGTCTAGGACTGATCGTTTTCACAGTATACGTAAGAAATCAAAATTTTTATATGGCAATAACAAGAAAGGGTTCTTCGATTTTTAAAACTTTATTCACTATTGATATGAAAACACCATGTACCAAATTTCAGTTCTCTACCTTGACGCATTCTCAGGCGGTGTTCACACGAAGGAGTTCCCGATTTGTCTTATTTTCGAACTTAATTTTACTTTTTCTTAAAGTACGTGTACATAATTTCAGCTCTCTAAACACGCGCGTTCTCGAGTTATCGTGCGCACAGACAGACATACTGACAGACAGACAGACAGACAGACGGACATTCAAAAACCAAAATAACTTCTAATATTATGCGTGGGTGTCGAATCCATTTTGCTCTACCATCATTATTTCTGTGTGTTACAAACCGAATGATGAACTTAGTATATCAAGGTATAATAATCAGATCTCTCCCTCTGCTACACAGTTAAATCGCAGCGGACTTATTGGTTTCGCTCTCAAGGAGCCGATTTATGATATTTTATCATATACACCTGAAAGGGAATAACGGAAAAATAATAAGTTATTATTAATATTATTATTAGTAATGAAAACCCAAAACATACTATAAGAAGTTATCCAACCTAAAAATGAAATAGAACTTAACGTACAAATTAAAATCAATTAATGCCATTCATATCATCTTCAATGCAAAACATTTCATAGAGTGGCGCTATAATATTCAGACAATGAACGCTGCTGTAAAATGAGACAGCAGAATGCGCTCGGATCAATTTCAAATTTTGCATACAACATAAAAGGATTTCGACGAAATTTGTCAACTTACTTGAGCACTCTCTTGGCTGGATATCGGTAGGTATCTCAATATCACTACCAGCAGGGGTTCACAATTACACAATGAGGATGTTGGTCCCGTATTATTTCACTGGATATCTTCTTTTGATTTTTGCCTTTCAAAACAATCGTCTATTCAGGTTGGACATCAAGTCTTTGTCTTGAATAGTATTTCGGCTGCTTTGAAAGGGCTAGCTATAATTCTGTGAGTGAGAAATCAAATCCCAATAAATTCAACCTGCTCCGACCACATTGTATCAAAAGACTCAGCTCGAGAAGTCCTTTCATTATATGAAAAGCAATCGCAGAAGAATAAAAAATATACAGGTACAGTAAATGGGGATTCCGTATCAATTGGATCTGCGCCGTAATGTATGCCAGAGGTGGTAAATTTTTCATTATTTATGCCAGTAATAGAGTGCGCCATCAATAAATCACCTTTAGCGATCGATTTGAAGCGCTTGATTTATATCAATAGTTTTGTTGCAGGGTGTGAAGAATAAATGAGATCAAGATTTACGGCTCGATTATCATCATAGGTGTGGTGTGAAATAAGGAGTAGCTAATGGGCCGCGAATGGCGTTCATACACAAGAGACAAAGGAAACTTGAACTGCATTATACACAATGTGATATATTTTTAATAACACATAAATTTCACTGAAATGGATTAATCGAAGAATTATGATTTTTGCTCTGCGGTGGTTTGGATTTAAGTATTCTAAGAAGTCGTGCTGAGCTGAGGCGCATCCCTTTTTAAGGTACTAATTTAAGCATATTAAATGGATAGATAGTTTCTGCTTGAGTAGATAACTTTACCCAACTGGGAAATTAAGGATAACTCTGGAAGAATAACACTGAAAGTATTTTTGAGAAAAAAGAATTTATGACGGGCAACTAAAACTA
This sequence comes from Dioctria linearis, assembly GCA_963930735.1. Lineage (NCBI taxonomy): Eukaryota > Metazoa > Arthropoda > Insecta > Diptera > Asilidae > Dioctria > Dioctria linearis. The sequence continues at coordinate 82,903,619 of OZ005742.1, forward strand.
AGATACTACAAATGCGAGAGCACATAAAATTACTTTAGATTGTAAAACAATTGGAACCACCTTGGTTTGTATTTAAGTTGTATATATGTACATAGAACAAGCTGTTTTCGTTAAAATTCAATTCGGATGAGATCTGCTTTTAACATACCAAAACTAATATTTAAGTTACCCGGTTTATGGCAATCTGGGGAATTGATTGAAAAAACGTTGAGACCCCGATGGGGGCCCCCGAATGTAGGCGAAATCAAGGCCAATTACTCACTCTCCAGACCAACGAGCAAACGCTTATAGGTCCCAACCGGAAGCTCTTATAAAGTTAAGTATTGACCCCCAGCCCTCTCTAATGGCTTCATGCAGCTCGTCCTGGAGGTAAGAGCCAAGGAATGTATATCGCTTTCCTGAGAGTGCCAGTCAGTGACAAAGAAAGTAAGTCACCGTTTCGAATTCCTCTCCACAACCTCTGCATATAGGATCCTCAACAAGTCTGATCCTACGAAGGTGACCCCCGAGAAAGGATTGCCCGGTGAGAATAGACCCTATAGCTCTCAGGGTTGGCTTGTAAAGTACTAAGAGTATATTTGTTTGGTTAAGGTTGGGTTTTCCCCACATTTCCTTTGAGGGGTCCTCTAACCAAAGTCGACTGTGTTGGCGGTCGGCCCAAATTGAAATAATTGAGACAAGGTGTTTTGGTTCAATCCCGATTAAGGATGCTGGTTCGCCCGAGGCCGCACCAAGACGAGCAAGCTCGTCCGCCTTTTCATTCACGCTAATATTGCTGTACCTTTGCACTCACTGAACAATTACCTTGTTTTTTCTCGAAGAGGGAATTCAGGGTGGTTTTACACTCCATTACTAGCTTCGAGGTTGTAAAGGGTTTACATAAAGCTTTGACAGCTGTTTGGATGTCCGAGTAGATAGTTATCTCCTTGTTCTCAGTGTCTGAGTTAAGGAAATGCCTTTCCGCTTCAACTTCCGCTTGGAAGACCATGGCATGGCTTTCAAAGTGTATGGCGACTTCCATTTGAGGTTCCTCGTACAAAATTTCTGCTCCGGTATTTTCTTCGGATTTGGAGCCATCAGTGTAGATATTAATAGGTTTTGTTAATGGTTGAAGCACAGATTGTGATTCTCATTCTGCCCTGGATGGAATTCTAGATTTAAAATTGCTTTTCATCATGGTCTCGAAAATGTGGTCACTGTCCCTGTCGATTCCACATACGGTAGACTGCTGGAACTCATAAATGGATTCGTGTGCGTGCCTTGTTCCACAGTGAATCCAACCATGATTAAGATGTAGTCTTAGCGCTGCAGTTGACGCCCCCTGCTTAATATGTATTGCACCGGGTGTATGTTGAATTCACAGCGCCGCTTGAGCTGAGGAGACAGAGTCTTTGAATCTTCTCCAATATATTAAGATGATTGGCGAGTTCCATTGATTTCCACCACACCACAGAACCGTAGGTTAACATGGGTTGGATGACGCTCGTGTATATCCATAGATTAATCCGCGGTTTAAGACCCCACATTCTCCCCACGGCTCTGCGGCACATTGCTAATACTCAAAGAGCTTTGTTCGCTCTGTCGTCGAGGTGTGATTTCCAGTTTATCTTTTTATCTAATATAATACCCAGGTATTTTACCCTGTCCTTTAGCTCCACACGTGTGGAACCAATCTGGCAAATGAGAGACAATTAATTTTTGTATGTTTTTTTTCCCATTTTCACCCGATTTCATGATCTTCTTATAAAATAATTTCATAATAAATGTATAAATTAATCATTTTATACCAATTGAAATTATAAATTAGTTTTATGTTGGCGTTAACGAAGAGTCATACATTGCAGTAAACCAGAATTGTATACCTATAAACCTAATTTCTAATTTGTCCTTTTAAATCATCAAATTTATATAAAATTATAATAACTTAGTTTTAAGGTACTAGTTTAGCTATTTAAGCTATCCAACAACGAACTGCATCGACTGTTTGAATATGCTATTGTAGAGTTTAGCGCACATACAGATGCGAAAGCTATAACTTAATATGATCGCTCAATGGCATTCCACTTTCAAAGTGAAGGAATTCCTTTTGGAGTTCAAAGATGTCTGCAAACTAAATATAACTGGTAGTAAGAAGTCTACTGCTCAAGAATGAAAGACAATTGAAGAGATCTTGGATCGTTGTGCAACTTTGAAACTCCAAAAAAGTCATCTATGAGTGGGAAACATACAAATTGTGGCTTGAATTGAATCTCGAGGTGAAGGTTATCAATCGAAATTATTTTAAGCGGTTTAGAAGTATGGGAAGCAAGTTTAATGAAAAATCATACTATTTTTGCCGCTTTGTTAAATGTGACACTTATACCCTAGGCACACGACGTGCTAGAATGATCATTGATCCAATTACGTAATTAATTGAATGATCATTGCTTCTTAAGGCAAGCACACGAAATATTGACGGCAATTTGATTTGACACGTGTCAGTTGTCAATTTTGTAAATTAATAACTGTTAATTGTCAAGTAATTTGTGAAAAATGGAATTGAGCCTTGTATCCGATAGCATAAATATTATAATTAAAATACGTAGTTATAAGTAAAAATTAAAAATTTTAAGACAACTTACAATGATTTCAATTTTCCATATTTAAATAACTTAACTCAGACTGAATAAAATAGGTTTATTATATACGGCTTTAATTGAAACATATAGCTCTGAATGAAGCATTCAGGATTATTGCTTTTAAATATATAAAATCTGTCTTCATTGCTGTATTATAAATAAATTTGGCCATCAAGCAAAACCTTATTTTTCATTTAAGTTAGTAAAGTACTGTCTCTCCGACCAATCCATTATCGTTAGCAGAGCAATTGGCTATCTTTCTAACTTAATGTGACTCAGACCACTTGAGATATTATGTATAAAACAAGTAAAAAAGCTACAATTGGTCTAAGCCCACATCTTATGATACCCTAGATGAATGCCCGTATGAAATTTCGTATGGTCAGCCATCTGTGCAAGTTTGATTTTTGAAGTGGTGTTTCGAATATATTTCTAGAACGGTTCGTTGGACAGAAAAAATGATAATAACTGATTTTATACGATTTATTATTCGGAAGAAGTTTTTAGTAAAATAAAAATGTCCAAGACTGATCGTTTTCACAGTATACGTAAAAACCCTAAATTTTCATATGGCAACACGAAGAAGAGGTTGCCCGATTTAGTGCATTTTTGAAATTTTATTTGCTATTACTATGAGAATATCATGTACCAAATTTCAGCTCTCTAGGTAGTGAGTTCGCAGGCAGTGATTAAATATATAATGGAAAACGAATTTTTTGATGCAACCCCACGAAGCAGTTACATGATTTATCTCATTTTCGAATCTATTTTTTTTTTTTTTTTTTGTTTGTTTCTTTTTTTTAAAGTCCGCGTATAAAATTTCAGCTCTATAACATGACGGACATGCAAAAATTAAAATAACTTTTAATATTATGCGTGGGTGTCCAATCCATTTTGCTCTACTCTTCCCTCTGCTCTCTCTTTCCTTGCATTACAGACGGAATGACAAACTTAGTATACCTTATAGATTTCATTTAGGGTATAAAAACCGTATTATCTGCGTGAATTTTTCCAGCACACAGCTTCGGAACCTAAGCACAATGTTTTCATAAATAATTATGGAAGTCTCTTATCCTGTCCAAATAGCCGGTCTCTGTAATAGTCTTCCCTCCAAGTTATTACAACACACAATCTGCTGGTGCATTTAAAGGTCTTATGAAGGTCCACACTTTTAATTAATCTTCCATAATCTGACAATTTTCTCTTGTCTCAGGGCGTAAGCCATATTCATAATTGTTATATTTATTGTTATTTTATATGTTCAATTTTCAATTATGGTTAATATTTTCTTTTATTTGGTGTATTTTAGCTATAATTTCTTAATTTTACTTTCCTTTCTTATCATTTGATTTTTATAACCTTGATGATGAAATCATAGGGTATACTAAGTTTGTCATTACATTTGTAACGCATAAAAATAATGATGGTAGTGCAAGCAAAATGGATTAGATACCCTAGCGGCGTAATTTTAAAAGTTATTTTGGTTCTTGCATGTCCGTCCACCCCACGGTCCGTCCGTCTGTCTCGCGGTCTGTCTTTCCTCACGATAACTCGAGTTTGCGTGTACTTAGAGAGCTGAAATTATGCACACTTGCTTTTAAAGAGATAGTAATTTTGCGTCCGAAATTGGGACCAATCGGGAAGCTCCTTCGTTGGGTTTGCATGCAATAATTTCATGTTTCACTATATATTTGAGTGCTGCCTGAATAGTGCATGTTGAGTGGATGTTATATAGGCGTCCAATTTTACTTTCAATTAAAATTGGCACGTTACAAGCTGACATCATATATGCACTTAAAAGAATTTGCAAAGCATTCACATAAATATGTAGCATTTCGCCTCATACAATTCTCGCATAAAAAGTATGTTAAGTGCATATATAAGATCATCTTGGCTGTTCTTCTTGGCCGTACTGATGAGTATACGGTTCCCGTCGATACAAAACGCCCTCTTTTGGAAATATCTTTCGTTGTAAAAAGTGTTTTTTTTTGCACTCAATTCTCAAGCTGTGGCAAACTCGGTCAATTTCATACTGACCAAGTTCATTATGAATTTATTTTACAGCGAAATTCTCCGTTTTCCGTTATGAATGTATTTCATAGCAAAACTCTCCGTTTTGTATGGGAAAAACTACTTCAAAAATCAAACTTACACAGATGACACACATGGGTGGCCATACGAAATTACATGCCGGTATTCATCTAGGATATCATAAGAATTGGTCTTAAACCAATTCTAGCACTTTTACTTAGTAATTTTCTTTAATTTTCTTTTTAATTTTTTCTACCTCTGCTTTTTATGTAGCTGTATAACTTTTTTCTGTTCTTGTTATAGTTATTTCCGAATTCTGCTTAATTTTAGTTGGTTTTTAATGTTTAAATTTTATTTTTATTTCTAATTTTATTCTATATATTTATTTATATTTTATTAAATGTAGCTGAATGTTGCCCTGAAAATGTTTTTACTAAAAAGATTTTAAAATCTTGTTAACTTTGTCAGTCCAATAAATAATGGGAGTCTATAATTATTATATCTCTATTATATATCTAGCTAATCTGTCGCAATAACGAGTGGGTACAAAAATATGGATAGCTTTATACAGTTATCACGCCGTATGGGAAGGCTAATCCTTGTTTTTCAATGAGCCGTCTCCAGAAACTTTAGTTCTGTCGTTGGTCTCTAAACATTCCCCCCAGTTACTTATTCCATCGTGTGTTTTTTCTCTATTCCGATATATCATTGTAACAGTTTCTTGCAAACAGTATCCGAAGCAAATAGGAACGAAAGTGATGAACTTATTATCAGTAGATAAAAAATAAAAGAATTAAACCAACTGGATCCCATAGTCCGATCCCCAACTGTATTATAGTAAGGATAAATGATTTAGATCATATGTTCATCTTAAATAAGTGCAAAACGGAATGTTTGTAGGTGGGAATAGTTTGCAGGATATTATTATTTTAAGGTCAATTCTCGTCTGCACAGTTTTTATATTTCACAATGTCGCTTACTGTGCCAAAACCCGTTTCGAATAATTGGAATTGTTTACGGATGCGACTTGTATAATTATTATTGATTGGAAACAACACTTTTAAGTTTAACATGGAAAATTATCTTACTCTAGAAAATATATATATGCCAGAAAGGAAATGGAAGATTTAATTACATTTAAATGATTTTTGCTTTTTTGCGAATAAGCTTAAGTTGTGGGAAAGAAAAATGAATTTACATAAGTCGGTTTTTCATATTTTGGTATTTTTATATATTTAATAGCGTAGGTAGCGCTCGTTTTCGCCTGAAATATCTTTTCACTTTGTTTTTGTTTTTTAGGTGAGTTAAATTTAGTACCAATACCAGGTCCTATTTCCTTAGTAGATTACTATTGGGATATTATGAAAACTTAATGTATATTTCATCCGATGCACATTTTTCTCACCGAGAGAAAAGTCACTAGAGATCAAATATAAGAAATAGCGTCGAGCAGTTTATATGACGATTCAACAATTCAGGCCATGGAACATTGTTAAAAAGTTGGTATAAACGATGCACATTTTTTATACTTTCGATCTTATTAGTTCCACGAATACAATTTTTCATATAAAAATTAATAAATTTACGAATAACGACATTTCTAATACTAAATCAGTGACATTTCTTATCCGAATTTAGTACAAAAGCATAATGCAAACGACCAAAGGATAAACTGTGTCTATTTAAATATAAGAATCAATTACGTTCAGTATAACACTTATACATTAACTAGATATTTGAGAGCCTGATACTATTTGGGTGTAAGCTCTATTCTTTATGTAATATTAAAACTACTTAAAATATTTGTATCAATAGAAATACTTAGAAATATGTCAAAGCTTGGTGCCACGTTGCCAAGTAGCTATAAGAGTATATGATGCTCTTGGATAGTACTTTATGGCTGAGGACTGTTAGGTGTGGGCACTATATTATAGTATAGTAAAGTTGTTTGTATAAAATGATAAAATTGTTTTAAAATAAATCTATAGATTGTTTCATTAAATTAACATTTGTTTTTATTCCCTAAATGAAATCAAAAGGGTATACAAAGTTTGTCATTCCGTTTGTAACACCTAGATATAATGATGGTAGAGCAAATTGGATTGGACATCCATGTATAAAATTAAAAGTTATTTTGATTTTTGCATATCCGTCTGCCCGTCCGACCATCTGTCCGACCGTCGATCTGACAGTCTGTCCATCCGTCCATCCGTCTGTCTGTCCGTCCATCTGTCTGTCCGTCCGTCTGTCTGTCCGTCGTCATGATAACTTAAGAACGCGTGTACTTAGAGAGCTAAAATTTTGCAAATAGGCTTTTAAAAAGTAAGATTAAGTTCGAAAATGGGACAAATCAACTCCTTCGTAGGGTTGCCATACAAAAATGTCATTTTTAACTATATATTTGCCCACTGTCTTGAGAACACATCAACGTAGAGCGTTGACATTTTGTACGTAGTGTTTTCATAAAACTAGTAAATATAGATTCAAAAATGGACTAAAAGGGTCAACCCTTTCTTGGTTTTGCCATATAAAATTTAAGATTTTTACGTATCCTGTGAAAATGATCAATCCTATACGGTTTTAATGTACTGAAAAGATCTTCAGAATATGAAATCCTAAAAAATTGGTCATATTAAATTTTGCTGTTGGACGAACCGTTCTAAAGATATATTCGGAAACCACTTCAAAAATCAAACTTGCACTGATGGGTGACCGTACGAAATTACAAACGAGCATTAATCTTGCGTATCATATGAATTGCTTTTACGTTAGACAGGGGCGGATCCAGAATTCTTGTGAGGGGGCACGACTTTAATTTAAAAACGGTTTAAGCTGAAAACAGATCAAACGTTCGAGGACACGCGCTACCACTCGCAAATTTCAAATGCACGAAATTCATCATTTAAAACATACCTGTCGAACAGATAAGTAAGTGGCTACCATTCGGAACGAAGAAAGTTGCTGAACGTTCAACTTTTGTCCTCGCGACAGTCAGACGAGGTGTTAAATTAATTATTTTGTTCTGGTTTCTAAATAATGGAAGTGTAAAACTTCCAAATCATCCATTTTAGTTAGTAAAAATAAGGAAACACATTTCGTTCAAACTGACCAATACATCATAAATTGCATCTTTGAAAAATACAGGAATTAAAACGCTGCGTACTTTACTACTACCAAAGTCAGGAAATTTTGATTTTCTTTTATATTATTAAGGCAAGTTCAGGGGATACTTTATGATGCAAAGCACAACATGGCAGCAAAGTGATAGGGAAAGGAATTAGGAAATGTGGGGAGAGTGGTGGCGGTCCTGATGAATGTCACCGTTAAACTTTCGTAAATTGTATGCCGGAGGAAAGAAAGAAGATGGTAGAGTGTTTAATATTCGCACAGTCCGGGATTAAAAAGCATCACGGAATTTTACTATACGGTCGAAAATGGTTTGAAGGGTAAAAGGATGTGCGCGATTTGCAGCGCGTGTACTGCGTGTCGAAATCTTTCTACAAGGGATCAGAGTAGATATTTCATCGGAACATTGATGCACGTAGCGATAAAGGAGTGAAAGGCATCCATCATTGCGGCGGTGCTCGAGTTAGTCGATATTACAAATCATTGCCACATCGCCAGTGAGCTTGAAGGCTCTTTTTTGGACAATATCCAATGAAGGTACGACTGTGCGACCAGCCCCGGCCCACATATGGAAATTGTATTTAATTCTAGGTCTGGTGTAGGACTTATAGAGGAACTCTAAATTCGATGGGCTGAAATATTTCTTACAGCTTCTCAGAAATCCAAGAAATTTCGATGCTTATTTTGCAATAGAGAAGATGTGATCTGTCCAGCTTAATCTATTGGAAATTTTAATACCAAGAATGGATAATGATGGTGTATCGTAAATGGGAGTGAAAAGAGATGAGACAGCATTGGAACTTATGTGGCTTGAACTTGATGCGAATCGCTTTATTCAAAGCGAGGATAGGATAATGGTCGCTATTCATTGATTTAATCATGCAATCTCGTTTGACAAATATGGAATTCTCTCCGGAGTCCCCAAGAGTGTCAAAAGAGTAAACGAAATCAAGGCTACTTTCATAGACGAAACTATGGATGGGATTAAAAGTAAGGGGAAGTAGATCTGCAATGACAATTAAGAAGAAAAATGGAAAGGTAACAGACCCCTGGGGGATATCGGCATTTATAAGGTGAGGCTCTGGTGAAACCCCATCTAGTACAACAGGTATTATACGATCAGGTAAAAAACTGTCAATCTATAATAGAAGAGGGGAGAGACAAAGTGCTTTAAGTTTAACTAAAAGGGCTGAAAGCCAGACTCTATTAAAGACCTTTGAAATATCTAGAGCAAACATTTTGTTTTCACCAAAATTGTGAAGACTACGGTTCGAATGTTCCGTTAGAAAAGTCAGCAAGTCTCTGGATGAGTGTCTAGTCCGGAAGCCATAATGGCTGTCATTGATCAAAGATGAGGCAGAGCTTTTAATTAACAGGGATGAAAACAATCAGGACTACGGCTTTATGGATGTGTATTGGCTCTTGTATAGAGAATTTGAAGCGATTCTACCAGTCAAAATATTAGCTTGATCCAGGTAGTCAACAACCACTTCACCATTAATAAGTAGTGAAGGTATAGAGGAACTGCTGAAGTTGTTCCTGATGGTTTTGAGCAGAGAGCAGAAACATTTTGCAACTTGCCAAGATTCTCTGTCTAATACTTTGGTCAAAAAGAAATTTTTCTCTCTTGATAATGGACTTACAGGTGTTCCGTGCGGTCTTGTAGACTTGTTTCAGTTCTGGACATGGATTCAGTTGATATGCACGAAAAGCAGGCTCTTTCGCTTTTGTTACTTGGTTGAACTTATCGTTAAACCAAGAGCGATTTTCCTGTTGTTGAGACCTGTTGTAAGAATAAGGAATGTATTGATGCATGCCAAGACTAAGTATGTCACTATGTTGCAATGTGCATTCATCAACATCCCTCGAAGAAAAAAAGATAGATATTTGTTGAGAATCTCCCAATGAGTATTTAGATTTTTTTTTATTTAACATTTTAGCTAAATATTCTACTATTGCATTTTACGAAATAATAAGACTTTTTTTTTCCAAAATAAATGTCTTGCTTTAAATGTAATAACTCAATACAACAATATACAATGAGTTGTTTGCCGTTGTAGAGTTTCGTTGAATTTGTCCAATTACGAGTTGTAATTGTTTCTTTAAATATTGAACCGCCGAAAATATTCTAACGACTCGTTTTTACATCAAAGACTCATCAACGAACCTGTGGCTGCTGTTTTCAATTAAAACAAATCCATCACTCTTACCCGAATAAGCTCTGCTTCAAATTGAACGTTTCCAGAACATTTTATGTTTTTTACAAAAACTGCAGTAGAAAAAATTCAAAAAATCTACAGTAAATTTTTTTTGGTCTTCAGGGGAGGCGCACCCCCGCGCCCCCTAGCTGGATCCAACACTGACGTTAGACCTGTAGGAGGCTTGGGATGGATAGGCGACACAAGAAAACAACAATTCCGTCTATATTGAATGCTGACTGACTCACTAAATTATTGAACAGTATCGACCGCCACCAACTACCGATGATGACGATGACTTCTCTTTTCAGTCGAAATGAGATAAAAAAGTGGAGAATGTATGTACACACTGCACACACATACATATAAATAATTCCAGCTTTTTTACTTGTTCTATTTCTATTTAAAAAGTTTTGATTTCTATCAGCAGCGGCGGGTCATTTTTTAATTAGTTTTCTAGAATTCAATAGTTCAGTAGTTCTCCGTAGAGTACGAAGCATCCCAAGATGCTTACAACTCACTCAAAACTGATCTCGTTGAAATGAGAAAGCTGTTTGACAATTTGATCCCCACATGATACCATACTATGCCAGGCATTCCAGAATATTGGGCCAAAAAGGACACTCTCACAACAGACATTGCATTGCACGTAGCGAATAGTGAATTCGTCTCGATAATAAATATTGGTGCCTGTTAAAACTATAGATATGCACGCGGCGATGTACATATATACAATGCATAAATTCAGAATGTTTTCCTCGAGCAAATACGATGCGTGAAACTCCTTGTACACAGTGGATAAGCTCTTGTTAATTTTGAGTCAGCTTGGTTATTGTTCAAGCGTTTCTGTGCGAGAGAATCTAACGAAGTATATACCAAACTCAAAAATATTTTAAGTTATAAAGAAAAATCAAGGCATTTGATCAAGTTATATGATCATGTATTGATCAGTGTTTTTTACAAAATTCGGAATTGATATAAACCAGAAACAGAATTTAAAGGAAATCTACCCAGAAAAAAAAACAGATTACAGCTTAGCGCACGAATTGTTGAATATCTGCCAAAATAGTCTACCAGCTCACAGTATTATCACTAACAACTATCGATAAATAATATGTAGGTAATGAGAAAAATATTGGGAGTAAGAAATTAGTTACGATTCCTTAAAGTTGGTTGAGTTTGAGTAAGTAAAATTCTTTAGTAAAGCAAGCAGTTCAACTTGAACTTAAGTCGTGTTCTTATTGCCTTAAACATAGTATTTGCTCGAAACTTAAATTTAAATTTGTTTACTTCCATAAGTTGATATCATTGATTTGTTATAGAAATAAGATCTATAACGCTCTTCTTATTCTATAACAGCACCAAAACAAACAACTCACTTGTTTCGAATAGACTGAATTTGTCTGGAAAATTTGTTTTGAATAACTCAATAGACCCATGTTCAATATAAATCCCCAGGATTATGACAGCCAAACACATAATAATTGTTTATGGATTTTATTTCCAAAGCCATTGCAGTTGAAACTTATGAAAATATTCTATGAATGATAAATTTGAAAGCCTCGATCTCTTCAAACACATTCGGTAACGAGGATTGTCGAAAAACATGAAAGGATTCGGTACCAGAACTCGTTTCTTGTTGTTCATGTGCGTTCAACTGTTGTGACATTGAATAAAGCGTAGTTCTTTATTTTCGATAGCAATAATCCTTTTGGTTCTTATGTTAACTACTGATCCCTTCGTCTGCTTGCTACGCAGCCACTGGTATTGAATGTCCTGAAAGAAAGTCAATGAAGCCGAAAGGGTGTTTTGTGTGAGGGAGAATTCAAACATTTATCATTTTGGTAGAATCATGAATCTTTAAAACTCTATCAATCGTGAACCACATCTTTAAACAGTCAAGTAGTGGGAACGTGTTTCTTTAGTTTTTTTTGTTGCTCCTCTTGTCTACAATGCTTGGCCGTCACATACATATACCCTAGAGGTAGATTTTAAAAAGTAAAAAGTGCGTGTAACTACTTCGACGTTAATTATTATTAAAGCGAAGCTAGGAAAAAAGCCAATTCATGGACAGGATATACCTTTCCTCCAACACTCAGATTTCATAAATGATCGATCAAATGATTAATTTACTGTACAGGCACTTCCTTGCTTGGGGCCAAGACAATGATTTTTCTTTTCCTCCTTGCATTATCTCACGCAGTTCAGTTCAGTCGCTTATAGCACTGGCTGGCATCATATGGTCCGCCAAGATTTCAATACAAAAACAATATTCAAATGGAAAAAGTCTCAAAGTTAACTGGATCTACAGAACCACCGATCGTGCTATACCTGTAACGATCAATTTATCACATGTCTCATCTCTTAAGGTTGATCTACACTCAACTGGTCATCCGGCTGCCTGCACCGCGGTCACTGTGCACTGTACAGTTCCACTGAAAGGCGCATTTCGCGCAAAAAAGGAATGAAACTTTGACTGCAATTTATGAATGAACTCGAAACACTTCGGATTTCTTGTTTTCATGCCTCTCTCTGCGAATCTCCCGTCTCTTGGTAGGTACCTGCAGTTTGCGGCGCGGCCTATTATTAGTGTCTCAGTAAACTTTGCATGCCATGGGAACTAAAAACTGGACTGGGGGATTTTTATGAGTTCACTTCACCATCAAATCATACTCGAGAAGAAAATGTTGAATATATTTTTCAATTACGCGACGTAAAATGGCAATCAAAGGGGCATCCTTGCATTGTTGTCCCCCTTGATATGTGCCTGCCATTCCATCGAAGTAATAACGATGATGACTTAGTTGGCAAAAAGTTTTTAAGTGGTCAAAAACGAATGTCTTAATCAAAACACGGATGCATAAATCCGATCAGCAAACTTCTACCGAAAAATGTGACAGGTCACTGAGAGATCCTACAGTTCTCCCCTACGTCGCAGCCATCTATGTCCAATTGTCCGAGGGCCAGGCTCGAATTTCATAAATTGATTGTATACATAAATATTGGATAAATGGAGACATAGCAGAAGCCGACATGCATATGATGTCTCATTTGCCTAATGCCATCAAAAAGTCATCACGAGATTCGAGACCACAACATAGAGCTGCTGCAGGTCTTTTCTTAGCCGCCGTTACCGATTCCTTCCTTATAATCTCACATTCTTCTGTGGCATTTTCTTGATATTTCCTTAAACCTTTCTTGGCGCTTTGGATTTAGGTGCCCCACAGTTCGATGGCAGCATGTTTAATTTGTGCTTTGACAATTTATGACTGATGCAATGATAGCGTGCTCCTTAATCTGGGACCACCATCATCCACCCCTTCATTAATGTTATTATTATGGTTACCATAAACAAATTTCTGGGATATAAGATTTTAAATTTTTGAGACATTGATTGTTTAGGAAGGGTTAAAGATTCTTCGTTTCCATTGATTTTAATTTAAAACATTTGGCTGGATCCTTTGTCGTTCAAAAAATTTCTAAGAATTTCTAGGAATTAAGTTAAGTTTTTTTTCAGAAGTTGTCAATTTCAAGAATAATTATATTTCCAGGAAAGTTAAGAAATTACAATTCAGAGCTTGTGAAGACTAACGAAATACATTAAGATGTTAACAATTTCTTTACATTACCTACATATTATATAAAAGAGACGTGAAGCAAACACGAAAATAGAGACAATTACAAACTACAAATTTTAAGTTAAATTATTAAATTAAAAAGAAAAAGGTACATAAAACAAAGTTTATAGGGAGAACAAAAAAGTAATCATAAAAGGAAAGTCGAAAGTAGAAACATTATAATCGACAAAATAAAATTAAATATGAGCGAAAAGGAAGCAAAGCACCTACTATTTTTAAAAAATAAGGGCTTAAATAAAAAGGAAGATTTTTATCAGAAATAATGTGTGTGTGTGTGTGTGTGTGATGTCCGACGGCAGGGACCTACATATTTAAAAAAAACTATTAATCTAATAATTATTAGTAAAGTAATAAGTTATTACTGCACCGCAAATAATTATCGCTACTGCACTAATGAGTAATGACTAAATTAAAGAATTTCGTTTAGGCTGATTCGATTAAGGCTGAACTATAATGGACTTACGTTGACTTACAAAAAGACCATCAGTAAAATTTAGAACCAAAGATTCTATAATAACAAAATTGCAGGCATATTGTGTAGTTTGTCCTCAGTGAAAAATAATGTGGAATCTCCAAGATTCTACCTCTGTTTCGAAATTATTAAAACTGCGCATTGTACACGGCCTCCACTAATCATGAGCACCAGCACCACAGCCCTGGATCTGATGTAGAAAGCAATCAATTTTTTCTTGGAAATACTTTCTTTAAAATTTGTATGAGTTTGGACTGGAGAGCGAAAGCAATGCCTCGCTCCAATATAAAATCAACGATGATATAGAGAAGGCCTCAATTTTTTCCTTGAAATTTATTGAATATTTTTTTTCAGAATTTGTATGGATTTGATCGTAAACAGGTGCTGGGGCGACTAATAATTTTTATGAGCATAGACGCTAGTTAAGCATTCATTCATTTCTTCTTAGAAATGTACAGAAAATGTTTCGGCAGAACTTTTTATTCATTTAGTGGCAGAATGGAGTTATTTTCAGATACAACACTTTCATGTGTGCAGTTGACGGCCACCAAAAATCCATACAAATTCTAATGAACATCCCGTAGTAAAGTATATGTAAGGCAGCGTAACCAAAAATTTTCGTCACCTTGATTTTGGCAGGGTGTTAAACTGTCACTTTTTTGTAAACAAAGAGCCGCGAAGTGTGTTTGGCGCAGAGACGTAGGTACAAAAGGGATAATTTACATTTTATAGGAAATGGTTAATGGCTATTGGACTAAGTGATAGTAATATAAAAAGGACAAGGAGTTATACATATATGTATGCTCGAAGATTTAGATACTACAAGCCGTGTTGAGGAAAATACTTTTGTGGTAAATTCGGTAAATCCCACTGACATGCATATACATATGTATAAGTAATACCTATCGCAAATAATTTAAATATATCGTCAGTGCGAGCATACTTTCTGAAATCAAAACTGGTGCCACATGAAACAGGAGATCAGTGAGTCCATTTATATACATGTCAGTGGGTGGTGCGGAAGATTGTGCGGAGTTTCTAAGATATGTGTTTGAAGTTTCTCGCCATTAATTTGTTGTGATATTTAAGGCATCAACAATTTGTAACGCCGCCTCTGGCACCTCGACAAAACAAGAAGAAGAACGATAGTTGCTACGCTTTTTTCATCACATGTCGCCTCCTTTAGTTTCCTCCTCGAAGACTGAAATCGCTTACGCATTATCATGGGAACACTTTTCTATAGTTGTCTCTTTTTGGCTTAACGACTGGATTCCACTGAACTTGAGATAATAAGTTCCATGCAAAATCCA
Source organism: Dioctria linearis (assembly GCA_963930735.1). Taxonomy (NCBI): domain Eukaryota; kingdom Metazoa; phylum Arthropoda; class Insecta; order Diptera; family Asilidae; genus Dioctria; species Dioctria linearis. Next base: position 82,919,012 of record OZ005742.1, read on the forward strand.
CCATAGGTCAGTTTCAGTTTTCCAAATGAATATATAGAATAAAAATAGATGGCAATACAACATTTGCATTCCTTTCTCTGTCCCCCATAGCTACTTTTAGGTATAGGCAGACAAAAATCGCTTAATTTTATTTCCTTAAAAATTGAGTTTAAGGAATATTTGATGTTAAAGGAGATAATCTTCAATAAAAATAATAATTTTGAATATATTTGGAATTTGTTGAACTTCTAACATGACTGTTAAAGCGGAATAGTAATGCAGAATATTTTAACTATAAAAACTTCTATAGCATTGTATTAATAGCAGCATGTAATGCTATATATAGTTATACCTTAGATACATAGATATTGAAGCGTATGGAGAACATAGTAATGGAGGTAAAGGAAAACTATGCGATTTTTTCTACACTTATAGATTTCTTTGCAGAAGTTTTCCAGGCCAGAAATTTTAGGAAAAATGTTACCGTTACCAGGGCCTCAAGCGCTTCCAGGAACCGAGGATGTATGTAGCGGATGTGGTATTTCCTTTTGCGGAAAGTATAATGAAATCATTTTCTGGGAGGCTGTTATCCTCTGAGAAAGAAAGTTTAATAAAAAGCTTTCACGAGCCTTTGGGATTTTGACCTCTCGCGTATACTTCTAATAACTCTCCAGCTTGATCCCCAGAATGCGGAGAAATTTTTTCTGGTATGCATTTCGCTATACAAATTTATTATGTTGAATAAAATAAGTCGTTCTCAATATTATTTTCCACAATTTGTTGATTGGGGAGATGCCAATGGAAATTATCACCCTGGAGAGTGGAAATCTCTTATAAATAACAGAAACATATTTTCCATCCTGGCTTCAAGTGTCGTTCATTGTCCAAATGGCCATGATATCAGAAAAAAACTTTGTGAATATTTTTGTTAAAAATTTAAATGAACCTATGATTTTATTAAATTAATATATGTCTTTATAATAGACCATCAGTATTTCAATAGACTGTAATGCTGCCGAAAAAAAACCTTGAATTAAAAACTAAACATCTTTAATTATAGGTAGGTACCTAAAAAAATTACAATAAAACAAAACATTTTCAATAACGAAACAAAGGAATGAAATCATAAAGCAAAACAAAATGGCGACAGTATATAAATAATTCTCAACAACAAATGTTGATGTATTCGGTATTTCTAAATTTGTCGAAAATACCTTTCCTAAAAAATGTTTATACTCAATGCTATATTTTAGAAAGTATTGTGACATACCTACACCAGCTGTTGTGTATTGTTTTTTTTTATTTATTACATAACTAAAAATTTTCAATCTAATATCATCTTTTGCCTCTTTCGGAAATTCTTTCAATAACGATATTAGAGTTCTGCAAAAGTTTTCATATGAATCATCCAGCGTTTGGTTTCCTTTCTTGGTACGTTGTTTTATAATATTGGCAGTCTCTTCTTTTGTCTGCAATGCACTTTCAATTGTTCTTTTATTTGATGAATCCCTTTGATTTGCATTTGGGTCTGCGATATAAGTAGAAAAGGAGCTATCGTTTGAGCCTTCTAGTCTTTTAAAAACATTAGGTTATCAAACAATATCCAAGGCTCTTCTTGTTGTGCCCCACTTCCAGCGGGGCGATCAAGTGTCCTCAGTTCCGCACGAATTCCTCCCTAAGATATTTCCAACTTTTCTGATATTCTTCAACTATATATTATTTAAAAATTAAATTCCTATATTTGTTTATATGCGCTTACAGTTTTGACCCAAATTAGTAGAAATTTCTTGTCAGGTTTTTTCTCTCTTAGGTTTATTGAAATACATTGGGCGTCTTTTTTTGGACAGCACTTCTTTTTCGCGTACAGCATTAGTAAGATCTACGTAATACTTTTCTGTATTTGCCATATTTAAAAAGGACGTGAATATACATATGTATAATAAAAAATGACATTTCTACGAAAATAGTAAAATAAGCAGAAATTGAAGTGACACTTGCTTAATTGACAATTTTATGACTGAAGTTAGCCATGAATAGTCGTGGCACCACAAGTGAACGAAATTTTAACGAAAATTTGCATAATCACGTCAATCTCGTTCAATATACTGTCATACATTTGAATTTGTTCTTTCTTGGTCCTACGCCCGTCAACGTAACTTCATAATAGTTCAGCCTTTATTCAGCTGATAAAGTCCATTTGTTTCGTTACAGAGCATAGTTACCATGAGATTAAGAAAATAATTTGTTTTTATTTTCATAAGCGTTATTAGCGATTATGAGTTCCAGGAATATAACTTTGTGACGGTGCACCGACGCTACTACTGAGGCAGAGGATCAACTTACATGTTGATTCTGAAACCCTTGAATATCGTCAAAGTAAGTACTGCTTACAGACCTTAACTGCTTACTAAATGGATGTCACGGAAAGCAGATATGCACACGGCACTTTCTGTCGTGTCATCAAGGAAGTTGTAGAGCATTCCATAGAAAATCGTCCTGAATCGTTCTGAATGGACCATCTTTGATGAAATTTCATAGGATGGTTGGTTTTATTATTAATAGTAGGAATTATGCTATTACTATTATTTTGTTTTTGTGCATTTCTGATGGAGATACGATATTATGAAATTTTAAAAAAGTGAGACATTTTGGTTGGTAAGTGTAACTTCAAAAACTTATTCTCAGAATATACACATCCAAGTACATGAGAAAAACGCTATTTATTCAAGAAAACTTGAAGCTCAAGCAAAATATTTTCTCTGGTCCTTTTTCTGAAAATTTGTTTTCAAGGATAATGGATATGTCCGTTATCCTTGAATATCTCAAAGCGCCCACTCTCGATTTGATTTTATTTTTTATTTTATTCCTTAATGGGTTTTTAGAAAGCTGTAGAAAGGAGAAAATGGAACTCCTTGAAGTTCGGATGGAGTTATTTTTAAATGTATGTAGTTCAGAAAACGTTGAATGAAAATTGATGACGTGGGCTGAGTGAAAAAGAAGGATGGAGTATACCAATGTATTTCTTGAAGTGCCATGATCATAATTTTGTTTAGACTTCCTCCTAAAATTCACTCCTTCCCACTGAAATTTATGTTTGAAAAATTTCTATTTTGTAAAGGAAGTGTGGTCATTTAAGTGCTTAGAAATCCTTTCACTGATATCGCCGGAACAAGCCTGGACCCGGATTCCAAAGGGAGCCTTTCATCGTTTGTTACGATATCCAACTTGTTATGATTTACGGATAAAAATATTTCAATTATCGATTCTTAAATTTAGATTCTTTAAAAAAATCGTACAAATTTGCGACGTTATCCTTGATCCTGTCAATTTTTTACATCAAGGACACATTTTGTTGCTTTGAAATTTGAATCAGTGTCAGTTTTTAACAACAAGAAAGGAATTACCCCAGATAATGCTTGCATTCAAAACTTATTAATATTTTTGTGTTATGCGAAAAGTGAAAAACTATAACACTTGTTGTGTTCAGGAAATTAAAGTTTTTCATTTTTCGCATAACATAAAAATATTTATATCTTTTAAATCAAAGCATATATTGAGGTAATTCTTCCATCGTTTTAATGGTCTATACATACTTGAGAATGGAAGAAAATATGTCTTTTGTCAAAAAACTTTAAAGGATCAAGGATAAAACTACAAATTTGTATGACAATTTTTTCAAGAATTCAAATTTAAGTCTCGATAACTGAGGCATTTGCTAATTAATCTTAACATATGGGATATTTTTATAACGGAGAGAATTTCTTTATGGAGCCATTGCACAAGTTTGCTCAGGCGATATCCGCTAAAGGAGTTATGGGCATTTAAGTGACTACCCTTCCATCGTTAAACGAAAAAATTGAAAACTTAAATTGGAGCGGGAAGGAGTGATTTTGGGGTGAAAGTATGCCCTGGTGCTCCAAAACACACAATGCATCAGTGATTTCACAATCTGTGTACTATGCTTTAGTATATCATGCGATATCTAGTTCGAGTGCCATCTATGCTAGTAGGCAGTTCATTACTTGGTGAAGCTATTTTCGTACTATCATTCATCGTGAAGTTTTACATCTGGAGAAATAGCATAAAACTAAAATCCAATACCGCTCTTAGCCCGCCAAAAGAGGTTTTGGCATTGTATGGCCTTCATACTATTATATATTGGCAAGAATGATTGAATAATGGAAATTCGACACAAAATTGTCCTCGTTGAAGACAAAAGTTTATCAGTTTATCGCCTTAATAGGTAATTTTAATTAATCTGAGACATTTGGCGTATTTAGGAAGAGGTCTACGTATATTTATAACAATAAATCTTAAAAGAAGATTGCGAGATCTTTGGAGCTACAAGTACAATCTTATGAAATATTCCTAAATGGGATTGGTTAGATTAGCAGAATTCTTACGACTATTCTTGGCTGAACAATTTCTTGCACGAAGCCTAAATGAAGTGGATGACTGAAATATGAGAATTTTATTTGCAACACTACAGAGTTGTTCAAAAGTCCAAATAAATTACATAGATCAGTAATAATACATTCAATTTTAATTCAATAATTTAAATAATATTTTTTCGAACTAATTTAGTGATTCATAATGTATTTTATTTCATTTCTTGCACTCTTGCATTTCTTTAATTTAGAGTATTTCTATATTGTCAGGAATTATATGTATAAAAAGTTCAATAAATTGTAAATGAGTTCAATTCACTTGACATGGAAATGTCAATATTTTTTGCCGAATTTCATAGTGTTGAAGTACGTCTGGAAAATATTTCCAGTATGAATGACACTGTACAATTAATAGCTTACTTGCAACAATCTGCAAAAATTAAAATGTAAAAATAGCCGATAATAGAAATATGAATTGTTCAGTAACTTTATAATTTTGGTGAAATTCATGTTCCATTTTAGATCGTTTTTCCTTCATACTGCGCTAATGGGTAGTGTAAAGCCTAGATTTCGAGTAAACTATGACATTTCCAAACAAATTTTAGCGCTGGTAAAATTGCAAGTAAAAATTTTACTGATGATTTTACTAGTGCAGTACGGAGTTCACTGGTAAAAAGTGAAATTTGCTCTATAATAAGATAGATGGCGCTTTCTAGGTCTCGATTCACTTTATTGACCATTTTAATGCGCGGAGTATTAAAATGCTTGTGAAATTTTGACATTTCGTGTTACTATGACCATTTGTTTGAACTAGTACATTTTGGAAAATCTAGTACAGAACCGATCTCCTTAGGTCCTGAGAAGAAGTTTGAGTACCCACACTCGGAGGTTTAAATAGCAATCCCAATACTAATTTTTTAGTATTTCCCTCTTTTTTATTTGAACTGAGGTACTAGATTTTTCGTACCATAGATCGGCTCTAACTCGGTAGGGTTATGTCCGATCTGTAAACTGGTTTCAATATTCAACTCAGCACATTACCAGCTACAATTCGTAGAATAAAGTTTTTCTCTGCATTCTTTTAGGGTAGGAGGTAGGAACCCCCGCGGTGGTGGGCATATACACCCCAGCTACTACACGTCGAATATATTTTTGCTCATAGGCAGTCACCAATGCCGCACAATCACGAGATGTGGAAAAGTCCACTTTTTTATCGAAGAAAGTCGCTTAAGCTACATCCGATCGCCAAAGCGTTCCCCCGATAGACAAACACAATCATTAATAATAAATTATGTTCAGAGTATCATAATGCATCGTTTAAGACATCTCTTATGTCTGGAGTTGTCGGTACTAAAGTTGTATGAATAGAGGGCATTCCCCTTTCATTTTAAATAAAATTTTACGTAAACTTTTCGAAAGACAGCAGAAAATACAATTTTACTAATTGTCCCATACAAAAAAAAAACAAATTATTAGCACGAAAGGAGCCTTAATATGACATTTCTTAATGCATAGACCTTGTATTATGTGGTCCATGAACAGCAGTAAATATAAAAGGAGACATTGCTCATTAGATTTATAGCCTACATGAAATCATACAGTATTGATACCCAGTAAGTATATACTCATAAGAATAATAATGATGCAGAAAAAATGAATTAAATACGTATAAATAGAATCATGAGACATTTACATTTTTGTAAGTCCGTCCATTCGGCTGTCCATTCTAACTTGACAACGGGCTAGCTAGCCAGCTGAAATTTTGTACACAGTATCTAATTTTTGAGGCCATTCCCTTTAACTCATACACGAATTTGTTTGCCTATTTATATATTCCTTTTTTATTATTTTCGACACTCTCGTAGACCCACTTTACGTCATCACAGCGAGCTGAAATGGGAAAATGGAAAACCCGGAAAATCGGGAAAAATCATTTGAAAATTTGGTACAAATTTGATTAGTGATAAATCCGTTTCAGGAAAAATGCAGAGTTTTCTGATTTTTCCGAAAAAAATTTCCGGAATTTTCCGACTTTTCCCGAAAATTTTCCGGTAAAAAAGTTTTCTAAATTATGCAAGATCAAGTTCGCTATCAACTGGCATCATTACTTTCTCTCCGACAATGGTGAAAACTTGCAGAAAAAATCGAGGAAAATTCATGTAAAACGCTTTTCCCCAGTTTTTCAGACCTAGGAAGCGTTTGAGCGTTTTGCAACCTAAGACAAAGCTGTAGAGCGAAATGAGTTGCATAAAGTTGCTTTTGTGGAAAACTCCGCGGAAAACCTGGAAAAGCGGGAAAAACATCGGACACATTTTCATCGATATGATTAGTGACAAATCTGTTTCAGGAAAAATGCAGAATTTTCCAATTTTTCTGGATAATTTTCCGAAAATTTCGAGAATTTTCCGACAAAAAAGTTTTATGAGCTATGCGAAATCATTTTCTTTCCGTCCTACTGGCATCAATACATTCTCTTCAACAATCATGAAAACTTGCATGAAAAATCGAGGAAAATTCATGTAAATTTTTAAAAAAATTCACAGTAATAGGAAAAGTCTGTGGAAAACATGGAAAATCGGGAAAATTCTTGTTATATGGGATCAAGTTGGAATACAGCTAAAAAGCGCTGTTTAAAACATAATTTGTATTTCAGAAAACCGTTGTAGTACTTCAACGATTTGATACTCGAAAAATTTTTGTTTTCGGATCGGCACCAAACATGACTTAAAAATTGTTTTAAAATATCTCCATGCAGCACGTAATAACAATTTAGTTAACGTAAAAAAGGCGGAATATAAAATAATTAAAAAAGGAGTTTCCAAACAAAACTGAGGCCAAGCCGCATGAAAAAGTAGAAAATAAACTTTTCTTCACACACAGAGGTGGACTCAGATTTTATTCGCTGACAATCACCGATATATTTCAGTATGATCAATCAGAGGTAGTAAGTGATTTGATTCATGAAGAGAAAGAATATTCAAAAGAAATGTCCCAATCAAAAAATCTGAGTCCACCTCTGTGTGTGAAGGAAAGTTTATTTTCTACTTTTTCATGCGGCTTGGCCTCAGTTTTGGTTGAAAACTCCTTTTTTTAATTATTTTATATATATGTATATAAAAAAAAATAATAATAAAGCTAGAATAGGTCTAAGACCAATTCTTGTGATACCCTAGATGAATACTCGTATGTCAGTCCGTATGGTCACCCATCTGTGGTTGTTTAATTTTTGAGTGGTTTTTTGCAAACATTTCTAGAACGGTTCGTCGGACAGAAAAATGATTATAACCAATTTTATAGGATTTCTTATTCTGAAAAAATTTCAGTATAATAAAATCGTATAGGAATTTTCGTTTTCACAGCATACGTAAAAATCCTTAATTTTTATATCGCAACACCAAGAAGATTTAGTCCTTTTTTGAAATTATATTTACTATTTTTATGAAAAGACTGTACAAAAGTTCAGATCTATATGTTGATGCGTTCTCAGGTAGTGTCCAAAAAGGTAGTAAAAACGAAATTATTGTATAGCAACCTTACGAAGGAGTTACCCGGTTTGTACCATTTTCGAACTTAATTTTACAATGTTTTTTTTTAAAAGCCCATATGCGAAATTTCGAATGGTTTCGTTTCATTATTTTTAGATGAATTGCAATTTCCAAAGACTTATGAGTGTATTCTTAATAAAGATAAGAGTTTTATAATAAATAAAATGCTTATACACAGTGGGCGAAATTAACTAAGTCCAGACATAAAAACTTTGCTCAAAATCTAATAAAAGTAAAAAAACAAAACGTTCAATGAGTTTTATGTTATTTGTTTAATTAGCCTGTGAAAAAACGTTCTCTAGGGCTTTACAAAAAACTGAAAACAAAAATATATTTTCTTCTCTCACTTAACAAATAAAGCTTTGTTTCTTTGTCTAAATTTTATTATGTATTTTTATTACTAATACTGATAACATACCACACGTTGGGCACTGACTTTAAATTACTTTCGCGCACTGTATATTCTTAGGACTGAATTTCACGCTTTGTATTTTTTTTTTCGTACAATTAAGAAATATATACCAACTTGTTTATATTCATATAAAAAAAGCATACCTTAATAAAAAATATTGAACAAAATCTGATATTGTGTTTTTAATTATTAATATTAATTTTAGATTTTAATGTGCTTATAATTAATACACAGAAGATAATGGAAGTCTATAACTGTACAAGAACCGAATTGAACAGTGCAGTTTCATTTCAAAACTTAAGGGCAGTATAAACTAAAACTTACCAGAAAATTTACTATTCCTACTACATTAATTTACCCTAAAGCTTCAAAGTTTCGTAATAAACCTTTTCCAGTTTTATGCATATAATCATAAACAAGTTTTAATTTAAAACTTCATCAGTTTGTTGATAAAACTCTTTAGGTTTCATATGTGTTAATGAACAAAAGGTTTTGATTTTAAACAAAAAAGTTTCGAATTAAGACATTTGTTTTGTTTCAAAACGAAACCTAATAGTCTTGTATTATTTGAAACTTCTTGGAAGATTTATATTTAAACTTTTTTTTATTGGAACTATATACACACCATATTCTCTTAAAATTAAACCCAGATTTTTAACCGTGTAAGTACACGCGCTCTTGAATTTTCGTGAGGACGGATAGAAAAACGTACAGACGGATGGGCAGACGGACGGACGGACATGCAAAAATCAAATTAAATTTGTTGTTGTTACAAACGGAACGACAAACTTAGTATGCCCTTTAGTTTTCATCTAGGAGGATATAAAAAGTAAAGTCAAGTTACTCTAGTTACTCTACGTTGAATGGGTGGAGTTTCCCATACCGATCTGTATAAGTTAACGTGGGATAGTGAATTACGTTCAATTCACGCAGTGTAGTTACTTATACTTGGAGTTTACCATTGTAAGTTAAAATGCATTTTAGGTAAAAAAGAAACGCAGATTTTATGCATAAAGAACAGCGCTGGTTTCAAAACACAAAATTTCTTATATTACAGTCAAATTTCAAATAAATAATAAATGAGTAATAATGAAAACTGAATTTATAGTGTATTTCTTTATAGCTTTTGGTGCTTGTAGCTCTTCGTCTCTTAAACGTGTACACATTTTTTAGAATTTTCTTGCTTTTTTATATAATGTCGAAAAGTCATCTATCATACCTATCACAGGATACTTAGTAATTTTGGAATGAATAATTATTTTAGTATTTGATTGTTTGGAAAACGGCACGTAATGCTTAGCAGCCCACTTATGAAGATGCTTTTATATTTTTGTTGCGCTGATTACTCATACATATGATAAGGCACACAATTTCGAGATTTTCCGAAGGAAGCGGGAAATTCGCTGTCAAAACAGGTAGTCGAAAATTAGGAGTACAATTGCATTGACAGGCAGTGAGTGTCGATTGTGAAAAAAGAAGATACTAAAATTTCATTTGTTATTAGTTTTGAAACTGATTTTTATCGAGAATATTTTATATTACTTTGAAAGAATTGCAATGGCCCAATGTGAGGAAAGGAAAAATTTAAAATACAGAAATTAACTAAATTAAAATCAAACGGAATGCCAAAAATATCACAATTTTACCATTTGTATAGCGCGTCGAAATATCCATCCAAACCATGTCGTTTTTGTCAACTCGTCTATACTGGTTGTCTTGCATATCATAAATTGTTTTATGAAATCGCACTTCCTCAATCAATTTTTCATCCAAATTCATTGTTTTGAAATTGAGCGACGTCTTGACCAAAATAAAAGCCACAACAATTTCATTTGTTTTATTTTGTTATTAGTACCTACTGCAGCGACAACGGCAAAATTAGAAATTAATCAATCTCGACCTTAGAATATATAGCAAACAGGAATGGTGATAAGCCAGATTCCGCGTAATAAATTCTGGTTGTGTTGGTAGTCCATGCCGTCCCTATTCTAAACAACTTGTCAATTTGCAAAAAGTAAACAAAGGTTTTGTGCGTAGCCTATGTTAAAAACTGTCTTTTTCGACTTTAATTTGATATAATTCACATATTTAATTTATATAAATCTTTGCTTCTATTAACAAAAAAAGATAATTTACATAATGCACTTGCCTGAAACGCTGTTTTCCTAGCTTATAATTCGAATTATATTTGCATGGATTGACTGAACACTTTATTTCTGTTTTTTTTTATTATTGTTATGAAGGTTTTAACAGGCACTAGTGGCACTATAAAACTTTGCACAAAATAAACTTCAAAGACAAATAGATTTGAAAAGAATTGATTCCGTACTTTTGATAAATTTAAATTGAGTAAACCTGTTCACAAAACAAAAGCACATTTGACAATCATACCCTAGTTTTGACAATAGAATCCACTGGGCATCTCACTTACTCCTGTGTATAATGCCCCATTCCTGTTTGCTATATTTTCTAAGATCTCGATGGCAACTTCGTCGACCGCTGACCGTCACCCGTCGTAATTTGGGCAGTCGCATAAGACGCTTTTAGAAGTTTGCCAGCGGCGTTTTTTCGTCGTTTGCCGTTGCCCGTCGCAATTGTATTAAAGCCTTGACTTAATAAATTTTGCTTTACGATTCTTCCAGCAGAACCTTGGTTATGCAATCAACGCCTAGTCACCCGTTGATTTTTCATAGCTAAACCACTGACTTATAACAATGGACTGAGCGTATTGTCATTTTCCTATAGGAAAGCATGGCACAAGTTTTATAGTTCTCCCTTTCGCCCTATGGCAGAGTTGGAGCTACCAACACAAAATATTGCATTCAGGAACGTTTGCTTATGCCATTTGATGTTGTTATGTTGGTTACAGATGCAATCACCGCAGAAGGAATAAGGTAAAGATAGTGTTTACCATGCTCCGTCTCTCTTGCCCATAAGCAGGATTCAGTTAAGAATAACATTTGAAAATTAAAGCCGGAATGAGTTTAATTCCTTATAAGCAATTAAAATATCACTTGGACACTAGAAAATATATTTTTTTAATTAAATTCGATTTTCGGATGTAAAATTTCATCGTATTGGTCGAGTTTTACATGTTTTTTATGTAATCGTTTTAAAGGGTGCTCTAACGGTGATATACAGAAACACAATATTTTTTGTGCCACATGAAATAGCAAGTCCATTATTATAAGTCAGTGAGCGACACTGATTCAAGCCTGAGTTGTTCAAAATTTTGACGTTCGTAGGGAAGCATTAAGTTTTTCTTAGAACTATAGTTGCAAATTGTAGTTAAGAATTTCAGTGAATAACTATCCACCGACAGCGGTCCAAACGAATTGGTGAATTGATTCTGGTGGCTCGCTCTTTCGGACAGGAGCACAAGCCTTCAGTTTTCTTAGAAAGATTTAAAACTTTTTAAATTTAAATTTTCTTTGGATTTTCATGCTCTATTGGCGGACCATGGTTCCAAAGAGTTATATTGATTCAGGTGCCTTGGCTGGTCTGGGTCGCTAAAGATATTTATGACCCTTGAAAAGAATACATTTTGTTCTTAGAAATTTACTTGAACATTTTTCTTTTGAATTTTTCTACACCATATGAGTCCTTAATGTCTGTCCACTCTGAGATCGGCATTAATGTGGATAATATTATTGACAGGTTTTGTTATATCTAACTTAAATATGATAAAAAAAATTAAAAGCGACTACTTCCGACTTGTTCCTCTCCTCTCGAATATTTTAGTTGTGATCCCCCCACCCTCTCCACTCAACAAGCTACAGGTCTGGATACGTGCCTGCACAAGGTGCGCTTTACAAGTGGATAGATTTTTTTTGGCTTAAGTTACATTCCACATTCTATAGAAAATAATTGAACAAGAACAATTAATTAAAATACAAGCTTATTATTATTTTTATTATTTATTAATTTATTATTATTTATTTTACAGTTTTGATTATTTAAACATTTTTTTTTCTTACAACTAAAAATCTTTATTGTTAACTTCACTACCCATCTCAAATGCGCAGTTTGAAATTTTGTTTGAGTGATGGGTTTTAGCATAGATGGCATAAGAACTAGATGTCGCATGGCATACTAGAGCAGAGTGTACAGATTGTGAAATGGCTAGTTCATTCTGGAATGGACCATATCATGTTTTAGAACGTGCTGAAAGCAAATGTTTTTATAATAGCAGTTTTGTATACATTTGATCGACTTCCTCAATACTTCAAATATGAAAAGAACGCATACATCAATTCAAATGTTATGGTCTATTCCAGAATGTACCACCCAGCCATATAGATTTTGCATACTTTTTTGGTACTCTATGCGACATCTAGTTCTGAGCCATCTATGGTATTAGTCATATGGGTCGCAGAAGTACTGTATGGTAAAAAATTGTTACCTGCGTGTAAATTTGTGATCGGTGAGAGATGTAAATTTGTACACACTTGGGTAGTCATTTTAATCAAGCTCCGATCCCTTAATATAAGAAAATGAGGGACTATACGAGAGCTAAAGAAAGGTGTTTTGAGTGAAAAATGGTGTCTGTGATGTCATAATTATTTGTTTTAAATGTAATTTAATTGGTAATATACTTGAATATAAAAGTGTAAACATTTGTATAAAATGGCATTACAAATTATAATTATTTTCAATGATACTCGAAGAAACACTCCGACCTTCGTCCAATGCACAAAAGTGCTTTGCATTTCGAACAACAAAATACGTTCCTTGCTAGCATCCTTGTAGTTTGCATCGAACCTCTGTACTTTGCTTTAAATCGAAGCGTGAAAAGTGAGCAACTTGGTCGTAACGGTCATGTATATTTTCCTCCTCTTCTGGAGGAGAAAATCCAGCCAAGCTCAAGCGGCGCCCCCAGTTTGTTATCTGCTAACTTTTGCTCGATTGGCGAAACGGTAACGAGAGTATAAGCCAGCTGTTTTCTGAGCGCAAGCAAGTCTACTTAGTTTTTGATCATTATTTTAATGCTGAGAGCATCTGCTCTGTACTCAAGCCAACTACCCGTGATCATTATGTGGAAGAAATGCATAATTACGTGCATAGTCCATTTTTTTGGGTTTAATAAAAATACGATAGTACTGCAGCATTTGATCAAGAAGATCTGCGCCTCCCATTTCTCTGTTTTATAAATGCACAACCTGAGATCTATCGTCTTCACTGTACCACATCTCCTTTTGTCATACCGCTGCACTTTATCCGGCACGCATATTCCAACAAAGTTTGAGGCCAAATAAATACCTCTGATGTCATACCATTTCGAGGCAACTACTTTTCTACCTCGGCTGATCATCTGTTCCGCACAGCGACGCCCTTTCTTTCGAATCTCTGCATCATTAGGTAAAGATGGGTTCTGAAAAAAATTTATATGAATTTTTCCAACAGCAAGTATTTTTCTTTTCTCAAGAATTTCCGTAAGTGCGTGCGTTGTGAAAAAATGTCTGTGTCGAATTTATGACTTACCGAATATCGTCCTACTCGCTTCAATAACTCAATAGAAATTGCCGCACTGAAACTTAGTTTTTCCAAAGAGGCCGGTTCGATTTCAGTGGTCGAGCCGTGGTACGAAATGAACTCGTACGGCATTCCACTTTTACCATACAGCAGATACAGCTTTATACCCCATGGACATGGTTTTCTGGCATGTATTGTTTTATTACAAACGTCTTTTGAACGGTATAATATGCGCATCGGCACAAAGTGTTTCTTCCAATTGATGGCCCAACAAACGTTTTCGAACTGCATCTGTGATCGGCCGAACACGATAAAATTTATCATTATTATTAAGTATCAACTGTATGTCTTTTATGCGTACCAAATGCATAAAATCGATTAAGTAACATATTCTCCGTGGATATTGGCAATGCAGTCCACTTTTCCCAAAATATTGTGATCCGCGGAAATTTCAAAATTCCCATCATGTAATGTAGTGGGTAGATATTTGGGTTTTCGTTATAATCAATTGGCAACACTAATTACAAATGCCAAAACATAAAAGATGCACATGGACATGTCCATTCTGAAGGAGCAATTTTCTTCTGAGGTTCTCTTATGTTTTTGTGGATTTCTTCATATAACATATATTTATTTACAGTGGTAAGTACTAAATATTTTGTGCTAAGAAACGAACCGAGTATGTAAGTGATTTGTATTGCATTAAAAATTAAAAGTTGAATCACTTCATTTACACTCCATGACTACCCATGTAAAGTCAAATGTACATTTGGCTTGCAGCGTGTTCAGTCCACATACTAAGGTCAAATCCCTCGATGAAATTCCCTCCTACAAAATATAAATAAAAAAGGAACCCACAAAGCATAATCCTATTATTTATGTTTACAATACTTATCTGAACATATACCACTCCTCCTTACTATCCACAGCTTCAATCTGCCTGTAATAAAAAGAAAGAAAGACATTAAGAGCATATAAATAAACTAAAAATATTACAAACTTACCATTTCTCGAACAAATTCCACTTCCCTCCGATTATTTACTTTTTGACATGTCAAAATATCATTACATCAGTCAGCTGCCATTGTACGAATAAACGAAATCAGCGTGGCCAGTGCAACCCATCATGGAGCATAGATCTAGCGGTTCATGGCGGCTATAAAAGGACGACGAGCCTTAGAAGAATGACCCATTCTCGTTTCAGAATTTACTCGTAACACATCCTCCACCAGAATTTAATCGGTTTCCACTTCTTTTGCAAAAATTCCAAATTTGCCTTCACCTAAGTAGGAATTTACTCCTGCCTTTCTCTGCTTCACCTTTATCCTATATCTAAGGAGGAATTTACTCCTGCTGCAGAAATTTACTTCTGCCTCATTTTCGTCAACATCTGAGCTCACACGGGTAGCACAGACAAAACTTCATTTTGTTGCGCCTACACGGCACAATATACTTCAACTTTGTTAGAGGCTCAACTCTGCTCTCACACTGCAGCTTTATACACTGCAGCACACTCATTGCAGCTACTTGCTGCAGCGCTTCCATTTATAATCCTACTTCCAAAAACAATTCATTTTGTAAATTCATGAATTTAATAGTGAATTGTTTTTACAGAAATAAAAGGAGTAAAACACAATGGCGGCACTAGACGAATTTGTTGAATGAATTGATTTTTTAATTGAATTGTAATTAGATGAATTAGTTTGTATCCTAACCTATTTTTTGAACGAATTTTTAAAGAATTTTATTTGTGATATATTTTTAAGCACTAATATCTGAAATAAAATTTTATATTTGAGTTAAAAGGGCTGAGTTATCTCTTAACAAACCGACACCCCCCTTCACATTGACTGGAACACTTCCCGAATATCAATTCCAAAAAATATTGTTTCAACGTATCAACGTATTTATAAAATGTGTACGTATAAGACTGAATTTTCCTATATAACTACGTACAATTTTAAGGACTTTGTTTAATGTCTAATATTTGAGAACGCAACAACTAACTTCATCGTGCGAACTTCCTTAACAAATGTCTGAAAATGGCTATAAAATTTAAAGCATCTCTCTGTGAGGAAAAATCGTGTATTGTGTGTTAGAGGGAGTTTCACTAAAACGTTTTTACAGTTAAATTTAAGTTGATCGCAAAGTCATGTACACTAGAGTGTACATCGGTATACAAAGGTTTAAATTATCTGATACTAAAAAATAGGCAACAGTATAGCGCGAAATTGCATGGCGCATATCCGGAATTATTTCGCAGACTTTTTGTTCAATACTCCAACAGCAACTAATATTCACAAGATAGTTCAAAATTTATTTTCGGTTATTCCTATCGGAGCCTACGAATATCGTCGCTATAAATACTAAATATTAACGGTAATTCCAAGGGGTTATGAGTAAAATTTTTTTATTCAACTAAACTTAAGAAACTTTTTGAGTTCTTTATTGTACATTAATCCGGGATACTGCTGTACATTGCAGGTGTAAGTGTAGCGACTTCAATAAATATTTGAAACTCTTAAACATTTAAAACCAGACTGCGTAAATCTTCTTTCTGACCAAAGAAAAAATCGAGAGTTATGCATACATTATTAGTTAGTAAAGCTTCAAAGTCAGAAATCTCTCGCTATGCTTTATTTATTAAATTTAACTTAGCAACTCGCTTAGCACTTACATCTTACAGAACTCAACCAGTTACTAAGAAAATTAAATCTGTACCCCATCAAAACCGCTCACTACACTATATATCAATTTAAACTACCGATGTATGAAGGTAGGTGTGTATGTAGGCATGAATGCAACAAAACGTAGCCTGCATGCAATTCCGGATTAAAGCCTGCACTCGATGACATCGAGTAATGCCAAGCGAGTGCTGTTTTAATGGCTTAAATTAATTTACCGACACCGCAGTAATGAGATAATACCCCAGGTGCCAATCGAGTCGCCTTAACTCATTGGTGTGCATTAAGTAATTACAATTACAATTACTAACTTCCCTTTAATAGTAATGTTCGTCTTGAGATTGAAATTGTGTTCAAAATTTCATTCAACCAACTACATAAATGCACGTTGGACATTGCGAACTAAATGAGTGCGGCCCCAATGCCTGATTCCGAAAACTCGCCGTAATTTTATTGCAGCATAAATCCTCGCCTGAACAGAATCAAGTAAGTATTCCAGCACGTCTCAGAAGTAGGGCCTATGTATTTCGATATTTGTTTTAATAAAGTCAATTTCGGTTGGTAACAGAAAAATATCAATCGCACAGTATGAGAAATACGAAATGGAAATTAAGTAATGATGATCAGCCTAGAACGGTATTATGTTAGCCTTAATGTAACGAATGTACGAGACCCGGAGTTCATCGAAAACCAGTGCTGCTCTTGTGCGGTAAATGAATTTTAATTTTTTGCTATAAATCTTCAGGCAGTATACAGACTTCCTCTCGGATGAAAAAGGGCGGCAGTAATAACAGATCCCAGCATAAGATATGTACAAATGGCTGCAGTGAAGGGCGAAATTTTGGATATTTACAAGTTTTGAGCGACTTCACTGTGCTAATTTGTATTATCATAAATTGAGCTAATAGCAGCTTAGGACGATAAGAATTACGCACATACGGGAAAAAAAAGAGCAAAATACCAAGAAACGCACAAGCTCAAGTCCTTAAACACGTCTAAAAATATCCCAGCTGTTGGCTACTCCATGTGGAAAATCTTGTTGAGCGCGTGGCACTTGGAATTTTTTTATGGCTTGCGGTTATATTCACTATAACTTGTTGGGAATGGTTATTATGTCTCCAGTAATCAAAACGTGAGCAATTGGCATTTCGTGCGTTATTCTTGACCAGCGACAACAGCAGCTCTGCTACGTTTATGGCTGGCGTCAAACTAAGTCCTTGGTTTTGGTCAATGTTACTAATCTTCGCCACCATGAAGTCACATGGTCTCTCGACTCGGTAGAAGACGTGTTTAGTTACAGATGTAAACTGAAAATAGATGGAAACAATACATCCGAACAGAAATGAACAACTGTCTTAATTCAGCGTTTAATCTCTTGCTGGACTGTGAAAGAGTTACTTAATAACCAAGCATTCTGAGTATTCTGACTTACGTGTTTCAAGCTCTGACTGTCTGTACCTTTTCTTTGGGATACCGCAATAACTGCTAGCGATGAGGGCTGCAATAAATTATTTTTTTTAAATGAGGGTAGCAAGGTGCAAAACGATAGTTTATGCTAATTGATAGAATAATGTAAAGGTTATCAGAGTACTTTGCAGATAAGAGTGGAAGAAAACGGAATTTATATAGTATTTATACGGTTTTCGCGTGGGAGGTTAAGAACAAGTTTTAATTTTTTTCTTTTTTTTTAAAGTATATGCAGAATAACGGCAATCATGACATTTAATTTTTAGTAATATTATTGTGAATGAATCTAGATATAAAACGAGAGACATAAATTTTATGTTTTCTTATTTTTAATAAGTTTTCATAGCTTTTGTGTATAAAAACATGAACAACTACAAATATAGCATCGCCGTAATGATGTCACATTTTGTATATGGACTACTTGTAAAAAAAAATTAAATTAAATTATTATAAAACTGGTAAGTTCGGTTAGTTGATGGTTAATACACAAACGACCTTAACGTTGTATTGGGATACCACATCTGTCGGACCTTACCTGAAGTCATCATCAAATCATAAATAGATCGAACACTAAATAGGTATACACGTTTGAAAATGTTGGTATATAGTGTAAAAATATGTATATTTTTTTTTATAATTAAGGATACGAATGCGTAAAATATTATAGGATTTTACAAATGGAGTAATATGAACAGTATTTATACTAAATTTTATAACAAATATGTGTTAATTTTCGCAATTAATCTTAACATTCATTCAAACCAAGAAATTTTAAAATTTATGTGAAAATGTATTTATCTGACGAATATGAGATTTTATACGAAGTTGGTACTAAATATTATACTAAATTCGAAATTGGAATATATACTCATATGCCCTTATATTCAATTCTGTGAATGATATTCCATTTATGCTATTTCAATATAAGTCTTATCCAATATAAAAATGTTATGCAACAGTTATTTTTCTCTGAATTCAATTGCTCACAGTATAGAATTTTTTATAAAAATTGTAAATAAAATATATATAGATATAATTATTGTAAATAAGACACATCTCTAGAAAATATTTTTAATAGTAAGTACTGTAATTAAAATAAGTCCTTTTACAAGTTGTAGAACTAAAAACGTTCTTTCGTCCAGCTGGAATTCAGGTTTATTATTTCTTTTTTTCCCAAATCATATTCTAAATGGTATTCCCAAATCGGGGAATGAAAATTTGGGTGCTCTGCAATCAATATTAGTGCTCCTGACATAACCAATATCTTTCTTTCGTGTGAAGTCAAAAGTTACTGATAGTGGTGACACCTGGATGATTATCAAGTGTCGCTCACCGCATGTTAAAAATATTATTTTAGAAGGTGTATCAATGAAATTTAAAGACTGCAAGAGACCATTAATGCTGCATGACCCTTGCTGGGCATTATTCGAATAAATTTTCAATCAAATAACGATTTTTTTAAAAAATCGAATTAAAAAATTATTCGAATAAATTTTTATTTGATTATCAATTTATTTTAAGTTATTCGCAAAATAGGTAATTATTTCTTACTTGTTGCAAATTATTATTTGTTACTCGATCGTGCGTTATTTGATAATCAAATAATTATTCGTTGCCAAATAATTATTTCAATTTCAAACAATTATTTGTCATTCGATTATGAATATATGTTGTCTGGTGTCCACTAGTTCCAATAAATAATTAAGTCTTGGTACACGCATTTCTTTACGCAAGGTGTCTCGTTAGTTAATTTAATTTAAAGTTTAAGAGAAATTCAATAATTTTGTTCAATTAAGTACTTGTGAAGTTGTTGAAGAAAATAATTGGGTTTGATTACCTAAATATGAAATCCATATCTACTCAAGGGTCATAAGGATATAAACGCAAAATAACTGCAGTTTAACCATATAACTAAGTATAATATACTTACAGGGTCTCATACTGCAAATTTTTCCTACCTCATTTATAAGGTCATCATGTAATTAAAGTGCTAGTGTATACGAAAAAAGGGATATCTACTTTTCCACACCATAGGCAGACAATTCTCGTCGCCTCCACACAGGTAATCTTGCTGCAGCCTTCTGATTCATATACGATTAAGAGGCTATGAATGTGTGAGTGCTTTGCATGACAAATCCCTAACCAAGCAAAGATAACCTAATAACAAAATAAGAAGGGGCGGAGTTTCCAGATTTTACTCTCATAAAACTCTATGAAAACAGGTTTTCTTGAAATATTGAGAGTTGGTTCCAAAGTTGTTTCTGTAATCCTACGATATTTGAACGCGCATGTGCTTCTGCTTACATTCGTTTTGCTCTGAACAGATTTAGTGAAAGAAACTCATGCTGGATTCTAAGATATTTTCGGGAAAAATTAGATTTTTATTTGACAGAAATTTTACATGTTTTCAGCATCTTGGCGAGAATGAAATTTATCATTTTCTTAGAAAAATTGAGGTAGTGTGACCCGATGGACATTATTATGAATAGTTTGAAAGGATTTTGGAGATGTTCAAGAAGGTTTTTTCGTTCGGGTAATCCTACGTTCTCTCGATTTTTGTTTTTAAGTCGATGTCTCAATCGCACTACAATAATGCACAGCCAGGTTCTTTTCCCCCATTTATGCAAAAGATGAAAGTGTATGACATTATCTGCATGTTTCTAAAAAACACAAAAAATTTCTCATTTGGTCCGGCTGTGTCCTATCTACTTATTTGGTTATCTTTGACTTAAGTCGTAAGTGACAAATAGTCCACTCTAGTTGTATTATGTCGTTTTCGTTTGAACATCAGTTTCGCTCTGGAGGCAACCTAAGTGCTGTCAAAGCGTTCGATTGAAGCAAAAATGACGTCATGGGTTGCCTCTGGTGGCAACACTTATTATTAAAACCACTCTTTTATTATTATATTATCCTCAAATTTATCCGCAAACAAATTACCAACCAGTTTTGCAAAAAGTTCATAGCTACTTGGACGTTAGTTTACATACACAAGCGAACCTTTTCAGGTGCACTCTGAAACCGTTCGATTGAATGGGGTTGCCTCCAGAGCGAACCTGGATGTTCAAACGAAAACGACATTTGTAAGGCACACGGTGTGAAATATGTTTGATTTTTGATACATTGCTTGTTTTCTTAGAAAACCAGTCTGCAAGAATAGGTACTCTGGTGGAATGGTACAATGAGCTTCATGATCGTCACTTTCAAAATGAACGGCCATTCGGGTAAACAGATTTTTTTTTTATCAATAAATATTGTCTGGAAATGGGACTCTTCTGTTCTCCAATAGGTTTCGATTCTCGAATGACAATGACCGATGATATGCAGCCAATGCAAGGGAAAATAAATTTATCTTGTTTAAGCTTGACAGATAGCTTGAAGTCACGGTACAGAGAATACAATTATTCTCTCTATAAACACACGTTCCCTCATTAGTGGACGAAGTGAAGTATAATGTACAGAAAATTACGGTACAAAGAATGCAACACTCTGCTGCTCTCTCTGTCTTATCTATACATACATTGAATTGACGAATTTACATCAGCTGCAATGTGTCAAAATTTATTGAGAATACTTTGTATTCTCTGTACCATTGCTTGAAGTCACGGTATATAGACACAATGCATGACTAGTATCAACAAAATATTAACACTGCAAAACACGAATTAAAATTTCTCTAATTGCTTACCTGATTGCTTGCAAAAAGTATTACTTTTCTTACATTTAGTTGCCTGATCATCATAAATGTTCAAAAATATTGGAATTTTTTTACTATAACATTATCTATTGTAATTTGACAAAACTGTTAACAAATAATTTATTTCAATAATTTTTCTTAATATCCCATATGAATTGTGATGTCGTAATGTCATAACTCAAGTGTTAAAAAATTAGTAGGCATACTTTCTTACTCTGTCTGCCATGGCTTGAAGTAAGGTTTTCACTTTGATCGCACGATCTTAAGCACAAACTCACTTTTTTTTTTATTTAATTGACTCTAAGATTATTCTGAGTAATGTAACTCAATTAATTTATTTCAAAAACTTCGAAAATACTGAACTGAACAAAATTATTAAATTCATCTTAAACTTTAAATTAAATTAAGTAACGAAACATCTTGCGAAAACAAATGCGTGTACCAAGAATTCATTATTTGAAATTGGAAGTAATGGACGCCAAAAAACGTATAATCATAATCGAATGACAATTCAAATAATGACCATCAGAAGTAATTATTTGCGAATAATTCACTAAATAACGAATAATATTTGTAATCAAATAAATCTTTATTCGATTTTTTATTTTATTCGGTTTTTTATCTTTTATTTTTATTCGAACAAAAATGCCCATCTATGGTCTAGACTCAATTAGTCGCATATATATTCATGAAAGCCTTACTAAATGTAACTATGCATTATATAGCAAAGCGTTACGATTTAAGCATTGGAAGAAAATTGTGAGTGTTTTCGCAGTTAATGGCCGTGTTCATGTACAAAAAAATCATGGAGACAATGTCGCTTTGATTACCAGCATCGCTCAATTTAATGAATTTCATATATCTGCCAATGTATAATCGAACTGACTCATGATCATAATTGCATTGTTATTCTGTGGTGTATTTATTAAGTACCTACATATACCTATATAATATTGTTCATTTATTTATTTATTTAATTATCTAATTTTTCTGCCAATTTTGTTTTGTATATAAAGCAGAGATTTGTAGCGATCAGCTTGTTAGGTACATTGAATCTAGTATAATGATAATTGATCTTGATATAAAGTATTATTTTTTGAATAATTATATAATACATTGCTTGTATGCTCTTTTCACTCATTATTATTTATACTTTTAAAATTCTGAATGATTGTTTACTTAATTAACTCAATTTCAATAACCAATTTGTATTTCTATAGATCGTTTGTGTTCGTTGCTGCTATTTATCATGCTTGCTTAAATAATCCTGAATTAGTTATCCAATGGTAGGTAAGTTCATGCGTTTTCTTTTCACCCAGGTTGTATGATAATACTAAACTTATGTTAAATATTCTCTGTAACAAAAGAGATGGTTTTAAGGTTTGTAATCTTCATGGTCAAAACTTTTGTTTCCCAAGATTGTCGAATTTAGAAATATTTTCTCCAATTTCTCCTTAGATATTATTTGTGTCTCAGAGACATGGTTGAAAATATCGTACTTCAAGAATTGGAGGCGAAGTTGCTGTTTAGTGACTCAATCTGATCCTAATTCTAAAATTGAGTATATATATATGTTGACATTCAGGTCAACTCTGCTAAATGCTTGATTGATTCGGTGTACAAACCGCCGAATGTCTCCAATACTGCCACTTTGGAACAGGGGCGGATCCAGGATTCTTGTGAGGGAGGTGCGCAAGTTTGGTTTAAAAACGGTATAAGCTTGAAACAGATCAAAAGTTCGAAGATACTCGCAAATACATAAAATTCATCATTAAGATACGTGGCGATCAGATAAGTGAGTGGCTAACACTCGGAACGATGAAAGTTGTTCAACGTTCAACTTTTGCCACTCGCGAAAGTCAAACGAGGCCTCCAATTATTTATTTTGTTATGGTTTGTAAATGGTGGAAGCGTAAACTTCCAAATCCCCCATTGTAGTTAGTAAAAGTAGGGAAAAACATTTTGTTTAAAATGACTAATTAATCATAAATTGTAACTTTGCAAAATACAGGAATTAAAGGAATACGTACTTTACCTCTACTAAAGTCAAGAAAGTTTGAATTTTTTTATATAAATAATTTTAAGGTAAGTTAAAGGGATACCTTATGATGCAAAGCACGGGAAGGTGATAGGGAAACGAATTAGGGAAGGTGTGGAGAGCGCCAGAGGTGCTGAATGTCACCCTTAAACTTTCGCAGATTGTATGTTGGAGTAAAGACATAAAATGGTAGACTGTTCCACATTCACACAGTTCGGGATAAAAACCATCACGAAATTTTACTGCTTGCTGCGCGAATTTTGCGCGCAGGAATTATTCTGCAAGGGATCAGACGAGATATTTCATTAGAACATTGACCACGCATATAGCGGTAAAGGGGTGAAGGGCATCCATCATAGCGGCGTTGTTCGAGTGAGTCGATATTACAAGTTATTGCCATATCGCCAGTGAGCTTGAAGGCTCTCTTTTGGACAATATCCAATGAAGGTAAGACTGTGCGCCCAGCCTCGTGGCCAAATATGGAAATTGTATTATATTCTAGGTCTGGTGTAGGATTTGTAGAGAAGCTCCAGATTCGATGGGTTGATATATTTCTACACCTTTTCAGAAATCCTAGACATTTCGCAGCTTTTTTGGCAAAAAAAGATATGATCTGTCTAGCTTAGCTTACAGGAAATATTAAAGCCAAGAATGTAAAGAGACGGTGTATCGCAAATCAGTGCTCCATCAAAAGAAATTGGAGTGAAAAGCTATGATTTTGCATCAAAGAGATGAGATAGTTTTGGCACTTAGGTGCCTTGATTTCGACGCGAATCGCTTTACTCCAACCGAGAACATGATCAAGGTCGCTATTCATTGATCTAATCACGCAATCTCATTTGACAGATGTGACATTCCCTCTGAAGTCGATAAGAGTATCAAGCGTACTGTCAACGGCAAAATTTGATATTATCAAGGTTATTATTGAATGATCTAATTAAGCCATCTCGTTTGACAGATATGGCATTCTCACTGGAGTCCCCGAGATTGTCAGAAGAGTAAGCGAAATCAAGGCTACTGTCATAGGCAAAACAATGGATTGGACTAAAGTACGGGAAAGTAGATCATTAATGAAAATTAAGAAGAGAGATATCAGAGCTCTGGGACGTCTCGGCATTTATAGGGTGAGGTTTTGGTGAAACCCCATCTGGTACAACCGGTATTGTGCGATCAGGTAAAACACTTTCAATATATAATAGAAGATGAGAGGAGAGGCCAAGTGCTTTAAGTTTAAGTAAAACGGCTGGATGCCAGACCCTATCAAAGACAGTTTAAATATCTAGAGCAACGATTTTGTGACTACCGCAAGTCTACAGATGAGGGTCCAGTTCGGAAGCCATAATGCCGATCATTGATGAGTTGTTTGGTTTCATTAATTTGGAGTTAATGATAAATTCAAAAAGCTTTGAAAGAATCGAAGTGATTGCAATTGGTCGATAATTTGAGGCGTCGCTACCCTCACCTTTCTTGGGAATAGACTGAACGGTGAGCTATTATCCAACCATTTGGAAATTTTCCTGTCGAATAAGACAAGTAGAATAGTTTGCGGAAAGTTTTAGCCGAAGACGACGCACAGCTTTTAATTAACAGGGGTGAGAAACCATCAGGACCTACGGCTTTGGAGACGTTGATCCCCTTAGGGACCTTGAACACATCCCTCTTACGGATGTGTATTGGCTGTTTTATAGAGAATTTGCAGCGAATCTACCAGTGAAGATACTAGCTTGATCAAGGGAGTTAACAACCACTTCACCGATATTAAGGAGTGAAGGTATAGAGGAATTGCTGAAGTTGTTCTTGTTGGTCTTGACCGGGGACCAGAAACCTTAGCAATCTTTGCGGCTTGCCAACATTCTGATCAAAATAAAATTTTTCTCTCCGGATAATGGACTTCTAGGTGTTCTCTGCAGTTTTGTCGACTTTTATTCAATTCTAGACATGAATGCAATTGATAGGCGCGAAAAGCGACACTTTCGCTTTTCTTACATTACTTGGTTGAACTTATCGTTAAACCAAGAGCGATTCTACTGTTGTTGAGATCTGCTATAAGAATGCGGAATGTATTCACACAGGCCAAGGCTTCTCTAAGGTTCTAATTTAGAATTTCCCAATCAGCATTTAATTTTTTTTAGCTAAATATTCTACTATTGCATTTTACGAAATATTAAAACTGTTTTTCCAAAATAAATGTCTTGCTTTAAATGTAATAACTCGATACATCTATATACAATGATTTGTTTGCCGTTGTGTTTTCAATTTAAACAAATCTCCCATCGCTTTTATCCGAATAACCTCTTCTTCAAATTGAACGTTTCCAGAAATTTGTCTGTCTTTGGCAAAATGTGTAGTAGTAGAATTCAGAAGATCTACTGCAATTTTTTGTGGTCTCAGGGAGGGGCGCGCGCCCCCCGCGCTTCTTAGCTGGATCCGCCACTGCTTTGGAAGCTGTCCTTGATGGATTTGGACATATATACTCACATATAATTATTTCTGGCGACTTTAATGCAGATTTACTTGGACGCAGTACTACAGCTCCTGCGTTGACTAACATGATTCAAGCATATGGATAAGATTTCGTTAACACTACTACCCAAAAACATTTTACATCTACATCCTCTACCCTGCTTGATTTATTTATCGTTGCTAACAAAGATGCTGCCATTTTTTTAATCAAATCTTTATTCCTAGTTTTTCTAGACATGATCTAATTTTTCTTGCTTACGATTTAGAGCCTGTTTCCCCACAAATCAAATTTTTTCATACCGCGATTTCAGTTGTGTTGATCATGATAGCCTTTTAAATGAAGCTGCTGAGCTTGATTGGGATATTATTTATTCACTCACATCAGTTGATGATCAAGTCAGTTGTATTGAGAATTTCATTGAATATCTTTTTGATAAATACGTTCCACTCAAAACTCGAATTATAATAAATCCCTGCTGTCCATCGTTTACTAGAAGAATTGAGAGTCCTATTTCTCAACGTAAATTTCATTACCGTAGATGGAAACGATGTTGGAATGTTTTTCGATCTCTGCGTAATGCCGTAAACAAAGAAATCTTACATTCCAAGATCTCCTACTAATCCAAGTTTGATGACAGAGTTTTCACTAAGAAACTTTGGATGAACCTTAAAGATATTGGCGATGGGAAATCTATGCCTATTGACGTGAATGTTGATCTAAATGAACTGAAACAAAGCTTTATTTTAACATTTAATTCGGACAGTGAATATGCATTTAATAGTAGATATGCTGAATTCATTCGTAATATTCCTATTGAAGGGTTTTCCTTTGAGCATATTTATTATTATTCATGAAAAGTACACAAGATTTCACAATATTTTTAGCACACAAACTTTTGGGAATACTTTTGGGTACATTTTATAAAACTAAATAAAAATATCCTAACTATACGAAAACAAAATAAAATTAAAATTACAAATTGATAATTAAAAATTAAAAATCAAAAATAAAAACCTACTGAAATTAAGCAAAAATTTGGAAATAAACATAAAATAAACAGAAAAAGTATAAGTACTCCTAAAAACAAACAAGCAAAAAATTAAATAAAAAAAAATTAAGACATTATTGCCAAAGTATACACGAAATACAAGAAAATATTAAGCATAACTGAAAATAATTGAAAATTGAAAATTATAAAATTATAGGAATGATAAAATTATAAAAATTGTAAAAAATCTGAAAGTGAGCTACGCCGTGAGAACAACAGAATAAGAGAATAGGAAAATAGAAAAATTGAAAAAGGGGAGGATTAATTAAAAGTGTGGATACTGATTAGATCCTTAAATGCACCGACATATCGCGCGTTTTAATGACTACGGGGAAGACTATTCCAGAGACGGGATAATTAGACAGGATAAGAGGGCTCCATAACTAATTTGTGAAAACGAGGTATTATCACATTCCGATTGCGTTCCGAAGCTGTGTATTGGAAAAATTCACGCAAATAATACGGTTTGTTTGCACGTAATAAGCTATAAAAGTGAATCAGTCCTCTCTGCTTAAGATAATCTCGTATTGAGCAACCTAGTAACTTTGTGCGGTAAGGTGAAACATAGTCGAACTTACGAAGTCCATAAATGAAGCGGATACAATCGTTAAAGGCAACTTCCATCTTCCGAAGACAGACGCTATCGAGTCTAGGGTATATCAAACTGCCAAAGGTAAAGTATGGTAGAATTAAGGTTATAACCAGTTTTGAGCGGATTTTGAGCGATAATGAGTCAGCAGAGAGCCAGAGCCTACGAAGTACAGCATAAACCTTACCGATAATTAATTTTGTATTGTCGCAGCATTGCATAAGTTGGTTCAAAATAATGCCTAGATTTTTACTTTAGACACCAAATCCAAGATTGTACCATCCAAGACCACAATACGTAAATCATGCGGGTCAAAAGTGTTATTATGGAATACAATACACTGGGACTTGTCAGGGTTTACCTTTAGGCCGTTAGCTTTGGACCAGATATTGATTCTCTCTAGATCGTCATTAATGCGAGCTATACAGTCCTCAAGCAAACCAACAGATCTGCTTGGGTAGACCTGCACATCGTCAGCATACATGTGCGTGCACGCTAACGTCCCGAACGGCTTCAGGGAGATCATTTATAAATAAACTATATAAACTATATATTGCATCAAAAACAAGTGAAAAAGCTAAAATTGGTCTAAGACCAATTCTTATGATACCCTAGATGAATGCACGTATGAAATTTCGTATGGTCACCCATTTGAGCAATTTTGATTTTTTGCATAGGTTTCTCGCATATATTTCTAGAACGGCTCGTCGGACAGAAAAAATGATTATAACCAATTTTATAGGATTTCTTGTTCTGAAGAAGTTTTTAGTACAATAAAAATGTCTAGGACTGATCGTTTTCAAAGTATATGTAAAAAACTAAAATTATTATATGGCAACACCAAGAAGGGGTTGCCGGATTTAGCCCATTTTTGAAATTTTCTTTGCTATTAGTATGAAAACACAGCGTACCAAATTTCAGCTTTCTAGGTCGACGTGTTCTCAGGTAGTGTCCAAATATATCGTGGAAAACGAAATTTTTGTATGGCAATGCCACGAAAGAGTTGCCCGATTTGTCTCATTTTGGAACCTAATTTTACTTTTTTTTTTAATTTCCGTGTACAAAATTTCAGCTTTCTAGGTGAACGCGTTCTCGAGTTATCGTGCGCACAGACAGACAGACAGACAGACGGACGGACGGACATGCAAAAATCAAAATAACTTTTAATATTATGCATGCGTGTCCAATTCATTTTGCTCTACTATCATTATTTCGAGGTGTTACAAACGGAATGACAAACTTAGTATACCCCTATAGATTTCATCTAGGGTATAATAATTATTTTCGTGAAGAAATATTATAAATTAAATGTACATTTTTGCAGCTATTATGGAATTAATTTTATCTTATTTCAAAAGCACATTAAAGCCTCACTTCTTGATTCTTTTGCTTATAATTTTGATTTAACAAACCTGCAAGTACCTCCCGAAACATACCTCCAGGATAATTTTCTCAAAAATTTACAGAGATATCATAAAAGTGGTTAATTAAAAAAGATTCTGTTGTTATTAGGATCCTTGGACATTTTCAAGAAAATTGGCCTGTACGCACATTAAGTGGGATACCCTGTACGCACATATGTAAACATAGGTACGTACAAATTAATACCTGTAGAAGCTTATCATTAAAGTATACATTTGATAAAAAAAATAACAGTTTTCAATAAATTTAACAAGATATATAACAAAGCAATAAATTCGTAATATAAAAGAAACATATGTAAGGTAGCTGTTTTCGTGTTTAATATACTTATAGTCACTCTAAGTATTGCGAACAAGCATTAACAAACGTATTTACTCTAGACTTGTTCCCCAATGTTTTCTTTCGCGATCTTCCGAAATCATATGATATTCCCGCAATTTGTTGTAGTGTCTGCATGGTAAGACTTGCTTCTTTCGGGTAACTCATGTTGAAATTGAAAAAATAGCACAACATAATTTCGAATGCGCCAAATAAAGAAGAAGTTGAAGAGCACTTTTTTCCTTCCACGAAAATGTATATGATGCTATTTTCGGGATCCTGTTCTGCAATATATAATCATGTTTAGAATTATAAAAAGATTTCACAAAATATACATGCAGTAAAAACTTTATTAAAATAATGACATATAATACAATTAACAATCTTAACGTACTTAACATTGCGGCCCAAGGCGAGTTATATTAAGGTTCAATTGACTTTATGTCCGTTCCCATCTGAAATATGAACGTACATTTTAAACAAACTTTATATGGTTATATGAAAATGTTACTTACTGGATATCGTTTAATTAATACTTCAATATCCTCAACAAAATAAACTGATATAATCTTAAAGATTGCGTAACTTTATCGCTTTCTTTCTGGACAATTTCTTTTACCGAAGTCTTCTTTAGGCTTTTCGAGAAAGCGATGATTGCGTTGCTATACTTTTCAAACTGTATTACCGCGTTGAAATTTGGATTGTCAATAAGTTTGTTGAAATGTTTTTTGGTATATGTTCGTTGAAGCAATATAGGCCACTTTTCAACGATTTCGTTTATCGTTGGAGGAACAGGAATGTAAAACGATACAACGTGCATTTCATTTATCACAAAGTGAATAAAATCGGTTAGATAATGTGATTTTGAATTTTATTCCAGGTTATTCTGAGCCTGTAAATAAACGTTT
This sequence comes from Dioctria linearis, assembly GCA_963930735.1. NCBI lineage: Eukaryota > Metazoa > Arthropoda > Insecta > Diptera > Asilidae > Dioctria > Dioctria linearis. The sequence goes on from OZ005742.1 coordinate 82,949,440, forward strand.
ACATTCTTCAAGACCAATGTTGGTATCTTGGGATGTTACTGATAAAGCCCCGCTGGACATAGACAACGTATCTGAAAGTGAGCTTTGTGAGCTGCAAACTGATAGAAGGTCAGCTTCGTTGGATCTGCAGCTAGGAATTCCATTGTAAAGAGAAACCGTTGTGGAGGTATTTGCTGTGGAGTGTATTGATGTATTTATATCTGCATTGGATGGTATATATAATAATGTTGATTCGAAGACAGGACTTTTCTGAGCATTTTTTGATTCTCTCTGAGACCATTCTTCATTTTCATCTAACAAAATCAAAACTTTATCTGTAAAACACTCTAAGGTTTCCTTGTCTTCAGTGCATGTGCCGTCCTCCTCCAAAACGAGCCTGTTTCCATAAATTCCAAGTTCATTGCCTGAAACTCAGTTTTCATTAATTTATTTGCATTTTGAAATATTACGTATTATCTTTTAAAGTACCTTTGTATATTACTTCATTTAAATCAATTTCGCAACAAAATGCTTTTTTTACGGTGCGTTCTTTATTCCAAATTTTAAACGCTTTTCTAAACATCTGGAAATTAGAGTATAACGTAATTCATGAGAATAAAATAAAGAGCATAAAGTTAACTTGCGTAGAGGACCAAAAAGCTTTATCAGGTGGGGGTAGTGTTACAAGTAGTGATGTTTTGGTAGTAAATTTTGCTCTGGAAAGAATTTCTTTCTGCCATGTAAATATTCGACTATTATAAAGTCCAATTTGTAAACTTGATCATAAGAAACAAATTCAGATGAAATAATTTCGGTAATAGTCCTTAAATGAGGCAACAGTTGCCAAACAGGATCGTTTAAATCAACATAATCACCATCGCAATTTAAAACGATTAATGGAGATATCGTTAAAAGGATAAAGTTCTGGTGAGCATGCCCAGGAATTTTCTTCGATTTCGGATTTATTTCGGGGAAAGATATGTTGAATTTCAATACAGAAGAAAGATATCTCAAATTATCACTAATAAAAGTGTAGGTAAACCAATTATTTTTTACAAAATATCTTATGAAAAGGTTCAAATCTTGTGGTATAATTCCTTCATAGATATCATGTGAGAGCTCATTAAAATTGAATCATGTTTAATTCCTCTTGAAACTATTCCGGTGTCGTTCATGCTTTGTACATCCATATTGTAAGTTTTATAAGTTCGATAATCTTGACGAATATCAATAGATGATTTGAACTCATTTAATGAAATGTGGCAGTATCGGCAGAAAAATTGAGACTTACTAAAGTTTTCTAAAAAGCCTCCTATTTGGTGTGCTCCTAAGTTATCTGCAGAGATTGCGATTATTATGGAGCCCTTTGTGTAGCCATCTTTTGAAGGTACACCCACATTTTCAAGAACATTTATGTCAGAAATTAGCTTTTGAAATATATTATCATAACCGAATTCGTTCACATAACTTTCTTTACAAAGAAGTGCTAATTGAATATTTTCAACTTTTGACCTACTATAAACAGAAAGGTTTCCCAATACAAAGTAAATGGCTAATAACTTGTATTTGGATTTTGCAGAACCTAGAGGGTTGCACACTTCAAATGAATCCATGTAAAAAATTATCTCTAATTGCTTATCGGCGTTGTTAAAAAATGAGCTATTTCTGTAGATCAAACCATCCTTATAGTCTGAATACACGTTCCTTAAGGGGTGTGTTGCTTTTAAGTATATAGTATGTTCTTTTGCACTGTTTCATCCTGAATAAGGCATTCTATAGTTTTTAAAATTGGAAAGTAATGATAAAAACAATCAATATGTGTCTTATTTTTCCCCAAAACAATTTCCAATGACTCAATAATGTATTCATTCGTTTTAAAGGAAATATTTCTTTTGTAAGCAGTATTTATTTATTTATCAGATAGAGGTTTGCTGAATTCATATTTAATAAATATAGTATTTAATTCCGATAAGCAAGATTTTTGGCACGTTCTTGTTTCACTGTTTATTTCATTACATATTAAGTTTAAAATGTTTTCGGGTACATTGTATTTCACTTTGAGGTGAAATATGAGATCTTTAATAGACAATCCATTAGGAGTAATTTTATTCGCTTGCAGAATGTTCTCTTCAGATTCTTCATATTGAGATACCACACTTTCCTGAGAAAGTAAGCAATTCTCGGTATTTATAGAATTTTCGTTATTCTCTTGAAATTTAAATTGATGTGCTCGCCTTAAATGAGAGCGAAAAGTAAAATATGCAATTAGCCCATGGACATTTCACCTTATCCCCGTTTTTGGAATGCTTTAGCAAATGACGAACAAAAATTACTTGGTCTGTACATCTAAAGGCACAGATTTTTATGTTACAAGAATATTCGTTTTCATCGCTAGCTTTTACTACTATGTTTTTTATGTTTTCTGCACCTGTGCGAGAGAAAAGTAGAATATTTAGAAAACATTCTCTTGCAGTCGTAGCAATAAAACCTTCCTACTTTCAAAAACTTATGTTTTATTACATGCTGTTCATATTTTGCCTGTGATTCGAAAGAATCACTATAACTCAAACAGGAATACATGACAGGAAACAAACTAACCAGTTTAATTTAAAATATAGCTTAAAGGATGGAAAGAAGGAATGACACAGCAGTTTAAACAAAAAATCTTAAAACTAAAAACACTTCATTTCGGAAAAAATTGATACAAAATCATATCTATGCATAGCAGAGAAACAAACAGCACACACAATTTCAGAAGATGATGAGTAATCCAAATACCTCTTGAATATGTATATGAAGATCATTTTTCAAAGCAAATTTAAAAATTTATTGCAATATTACTATCCCCGTGGGGACTTTTGTAGAATCAAATGCATCACTTTCACTACAAATGCGGTAATTTCACACATATATATTTTTGCATATATATACATGTGCTATATATCAAAGTCATATATGCGAAATCAGTGTGGAACAAATAATAAAATAAAAAGAGGAAGTAATGAGTAAATACTATACATGCAACACATCCAGAACCTTTTCTTTTCGCCGGAATAAAATTTTATACTTTATCCAAAACCAGTCGGACGCGCACTGAAAGAACCATGTAAACCGATGTTCGCACACGTTCTAACAATCACTAGTACAGTCTGAATGATGAGTATCTGTTTTATGGGAATCAGCAGTACACTTCAAATGAAAATACTTCTGCTAAGGGTACAATTACTACTATTTTTGCAGTGAATTTATAGCACATATGGAAAACTGATTCTAGCGTGTTGAAAAGCGATGTAATAATTTCAGCACATTTTATGTAAAATTACATTTGTAAAGTAATTTTGCTTCAAACCATTAAGAGTACTCGTTTTTTTCTCTTAATTCGGTAATTTTCCACAAAAGATGCAATTTTGCAGTACTTTTCGTTTACTAAAATCATGTAAATTTACTCAGATTTTTTACAGTGTAATTAACAAAGGGCCCAGTATTGAGACCTGAGGAACGCCATACAGAAAGGGATGGAACAGGAAGTATTAGAATCCACTTTTAGCACTTGCCTTCGATCAGTCAGAAAGTCTCGGATAAGATCGACTGCTGAGGGACTGAGACCAAAGCAGCAATTGAGTTTCCGAAGCAAGATGCCAAGATCAACGCTGTCAAAAGCTTTCGAAAAGTCGTGCAGTTCCAAGGAAACCAAGTTGTCTTGGTCTAGGGCAGCTCTGATATTAGTGGATACTCGCAGTACTGCGGCTTCGCAGCTGTGGTCACGACGGGGTGCTCAACTAATTGCCTACCTATTCTTAGCTTTTCCAGAACTTTCAAACGATTTTTTGGGTGTTGGCAAGACAGTTGCAGTTTTCTAACCGCTGGGAAAAGACGAAGTCATAAGACACGTGTTTACGATATGGAGGAAGTATAGGTATCAATGAAAGGGAGCAGCTATTTCATCTTCAAACTATCCTTTACAAAAATCACTACACCCCCACCCACACGATCTTTACGGTCATTTCGAAAAAGATTGTAACCGGTAATCGAGACAAGAGAGGACGCGATTGATTCATTCAACCATGTTTCACTAACCATTATGACATGCAAAGCAGAGCCTGAAAAAATAGACTTGAAATCATCAATTGTATTACGCAAACTTCTCACATTGAATACACAAACATTGAGTCCTCGAGAACGATTGCACATAATATTGAACAAAACCCTTACCCTGTCCAAACCAGTAAAGTTATCCCGGCTCGTGATAAATAGTCCCCGCACCCCCATCAGTACCAAGATTCGAAAAGCTCACGTCCCATTCAAGAAATTTCCCAAATTATTCTCACAGCGGAACTCACGGAAGGGATAATTACCAACTGAGAAAAAATAAACAGAAATTACATAAATAAGAATGAAATAAACAGAAACTAATTAATGAAAAAAGATAGGTTAATTAAGTTTATTAAGACTACTACCAAGACCAAGAATGAATAACTATTCAGTCGAGCTGAGCCTCCCTAGTTTCCGCATCCAAAATAAGTTGATCGAGACAGCTTATGTCGTTGATCATAATTGGGACGTAACTCGTTTCAAACGTACATGTACCAGCCCATTACGGGTGAAGGCAGAGTGAACCAATTTGTTCCACTTCATCACCAAAGCCTCACGTAGAATCCGATGGTTATATGTGGTTAGACTTTCAAACGCACTTATTTTACTTGCAGAGACAAAAGCAGGGGAAATTTTGTTTAGTTGTAGCTGACCAAAATTTTTGAAATTCTGCAAGAATATTTTATGCTCACTAACCGAGGAGAACTTTACGACTATCGGGGAATTTTTGTGTTTGCCGCCACGGTCATGATGTTTTGATTTACTACGGAAAGCAGTCGAATAAGGTGATAGCGTGTGATTTATGATGGATGAGATGCTGCTTAATATTTGTTGAGGATACTCGTTAGCAGTATGAGCTATGCCAGTCAACACAGCATCAGTGAGCCTAAAACGCCTGCGCTCATCCTAAAGGTCATGTTGTACATTTACAAACTCACCTTTAAGTACATCCAGTTCTGCACTCAACTCGTTCATCTCCCCACTGATAGATGCAATAATTTTGTCGAATTTATCGGTCATTGACTGCTCAAGTGGCGTAATCCTCTCCAATATGACATTAGTAAACGTTTTCATGATCCGTCGCTCAAATAGCTCGAAAGAGTCCGAAGAGATAATGGAATTAGATCGAGATGATGAAGGAGGGGTACTGATTCCACTATGTATACCACCTGCCAACTATTGTTGTTTGCTTCTCGCTATGAAAAATTTAACGAGATATTCACTCACAGTTTAACTAATTAAAGAAATATCAAAACAAGTTAAATTTTTGTTGATCAAACTCTGCAATCACTCGAAACTCGGCAAAATTATGCGGAAAAAGACGAAAATTCAGGAGATCTTAGAAAGACGACTACTCAGCTTGCATGTCAACTCACAAATTGACTGAATAGGAAGTATATACGGCAGTTATTGGTATAAGATCGAACACAATGGGTCTCGATCGCATAAATCCTAGTTTCGTTAAAACTATTCTATATACATATTTTGTTACCGTATCTTACATATGTATAACATAAACGTCATCATAACTTCCTCCTGCTTTCCCAAAAGATGGCAACTAGCTTAGATAATACCAATTCCTAAATAATCTTCATCAGCATACCGTCTCTATTCTTTCTCTATTCTTTCATTCTTCTCTAAGGTGTTCGAGAAAATACTGCATAACCAAATCTTATGTTATATTGAAAATAATAACTTGATATCCGAATATCAATCTGACTTCAGAGTTAAGCATAGCTGCACAGCTGCTTTGATTAAAATATCCGATGACATTCGTAATAATCAAACTGCTGGACTTTTCTAAGGTTTTTGACAATGTGGATCACATAGTTTTGTTTAATAAGCTCGTAGCTCACTTCAATTTTTCCTTATCTGGCTGTTATCTTATAATGTTTTACCTTAGTGGCCGGCAGCAGTGAGTTGTTTATGGAAATAGAGCATCTCTTTTTCTTCCCGTTCGTGCAGCAAGCTCTCAGAATCTGTTATATATACTCCTCAATATACCCGCATGTTTTTAGTAAAATCACTTGTAGTACCTCTCATATCTTATGGATTTGAGATTCTACAACCTGGAGAAAGTTTAATTTTGTTTTTATTCTGCCTTTCCTTACATGTTTGGTTTGAAGCTCTATGACCATGTCTTTCCATATGTAAAGTGATTCGTTGGATGTACACTTAAGTCGTATTTGGGAGTAAGAATACTACTGTTTCTGCGGAATATAATTTGCCCATTCCCTTATTTAATAAAAATAATTTTGTACAATCATCAAGAACACTTAATTTAATTCAACCGAGTTTCAAATATCGAACTACTAAACGTCTATTTTTGGTACAATCTGTGACACTGTGGAACGCTCTCCCAAATAACATAAAGCGAAGCAGCAATGGATTTCTGATCTTGAGATCTTGGGTTAAGTATAATAGCTACTGTTGAGGTGATTTCATAATAAAAAAATTACTTTGATTATAGATTAGATGAAATTTGTTATTCAGGCAATTCAGACTTTTATTTAAAAAAAGGATCGCCGATGAGGAAATTTTAAGGTAGTACGATCGGCTCAAAACATTGACAGATGTGAAAAGAAGGAAAACAATAGTTTTTTCATAGAAAGGAATTTTAATCACATCAGTTGCTCGGACTGCAGCAAGCTAATTTCATTGCTTGAAATCTTCCACAGCTGATACAATAGTGAGAATATAACTGTTATTGAAAGTTTAGCGAATTATAATTTACTTATTGTTTAGGACTTACTCGTTAATCGAAGAAATACTGGCTCTTTACAAATAAAGCTTAAAAACTAGCGAGATAAAAATCGAAAGTTGAAGCAAAGTTTTAAAAGTAGGAAAGAGAACGTTGGTTGTAGTAGAGGAGGTAAACCTGGATTAAAACCAAATACGAAAAGATTTAGAGGAACTACCGTTTGCATGCTTGCTACAAAAAAATTGAATTAGCGAAAGCTAAACTGAAATCAACCCTATATCACAGGCGAGCAGAAATTATAAAACTGTCTGCTAATACGATGCTTCTAATTACTTTTGAACCTGTCCTGAATTGGTAAGAACTCTGGGAGCATTATATTATCAGTCTTTATTGTGCTTCTTTGATTTCAGATACCTTATGACTTCAATTTGTCATATACAGCAGTTAGCCAACATTTACTGACAAAATGGTCTAAGTATCAGTTAGTTAGATTAAGGTAGGTAAACGTATTGTTACGAGCATGGCCTTAGTTCAATGTTTAAAACACAATATTTCGGATATAATTCAAAAGTTCTTTCCTTATTTAACTTTACTGTTTACTCTCACAACTTCACAAATAATTATCAAATCAACTCTTTATCGTTATCGCTAGTACTGTACTTCTTATTATCGCAATCCGAATAGTTTACTTCGTTCACTTCACTGGCAGAAATGAGACTCGCCTCCTGGATGTGAGTAGCGCCGTATTTATACTCTACAAATTATCCTAGAACTTTCCTGAATATACCATTCTTCAAACCCAAAGTTTACTAAGATGTCACTAACCTAAAGTTGTTTTCATTGCCAATAGATGTCGCTTGTATCACTTTGTGGCGCGTAACACTGCCCGCTTCTTAAACTTGTTCGTCCCGAACAACAGGTGGTCCACGGTCTTGATGCTCGCAGTATTGACACAAACGATCCAGGAGAACGATTTTCCGTTTGCATCTTGTGCCCCGCTGAATCCTGTATACTACATCATTAATTTTAGTCACTACTGAATACGGTCCGTCCCATTGTTGTTGTAATTTTGGAGAACGGTCCTTACGTGACTTCAAGTTGTACAGCCAAACGAGGTCACCTTCATTGAATCCGGTTGAATTAGCACGTAAGTCATAGCGGGTCTTCATCCGATGAGTATTTGCTGCTAATTTCGCTCTCTTGATCTCGTGCACATCGGCTAGTCGTTATCTGAGCTCTGGTATGTAGTCTTCTGGCAACTTTTGTTTACCTCTGGGTGTACCAAACTTGAGGTCGCTAGGTAAACGCATCTGCCTTCCGAATATGATCTTCGCTGAGCTTTGTCCGGTCGTATTATCAACAGCAGATATATAAGCCATTAGAAATATAGGAATATTTCGATCCCAATTGCACTTTATATAGTTGACTTCCTTCCCTATATATTCGATTAATGTTCTGTTGAAGTACTCTTCCATGCTTTTATTTTTCTTTCATTTCTTATCATCTTCATTATCAATGTCTTTGATTCCTTTGCCATCAAATTTCTTGCCCTTGTCATTGCCATCATCACCGTCAGAACCTTTGTCTTTACCTTTTCCGATCTTCATTGTATCCTCACCATCGTCATTACCAGCATCCTTAGACCCTTTACTTGTCGTCTTTTTCTTTCCTTCATTGTCCTCGTCTTTGGATTTCCTTTCCTTCTTCTTTTTACTGTTCTCATCGTAGTCATAATCGTCTTTGTATTTCTTTCCTGTCCTCTTTTGACTTTCGTCATCGTCATTTTTTTCTTCCATCCATCCACAATGTTTCCATTCAGGATTGTATGGACGTTGTGAAAAGGCTTCTACATTTACGTGGATACGTCCTTTGTGGTGTGGGATTTCAAAGTCATCAGGTTGCATTCTAGTCTCTCTACGAATAATTTGCTCCGTAGCTCGTCATATTTGCCCTTTTTCGTCTGTTGATTGCATTCGTCCGCGTTTCCTATATTTCCAGCATCGAAGGAGTCCACGCGAAGGAGTGGTCTGTGATGGCGGCAATTTGCAGTGAGTCTGCTGTCCATTACAATTCCAGCATCGAAGAATACCACGTGATGGAGTGCTCGGTGATGACTGTATTCTCTTGCAAGTACATTCCCCCATTGTCTAGCAGATTCATACGTTAATGCATAGGCTAGCATTTCTGCTGTTGACTTCTTTCCTGCTAGCCTTAGCGCTTGTTGTAAATTTTGGTCTGCAATAGCGTTCACAAATGCTTCTGTTGCAACTTCATTAAGGATATCAGCATTTGCGCTAGAGTATAAAAGATAAGCTAATCTTTCCACATCAGCCTGCAGTTGTTGTAGTGATTCGCCTTGCTTTTGAATCCTGTTGCATAGCTCCAGGCGATATACTTGCTGCATGTGTTCATCTCCATAACGTAACTCTATCGCCTGTACTAATGAAGAATAATCAAGTTTCATTTCTATCGGTATAGTTTGTAGTAGTTCTGATGCAGGACCTCGAACTGCTAATACTAGAGCTGTAGCTTTGTCTGCATCATTCCATCCATTTACTTCGGAAGCAGCGTCAAATTGTCTCTTAAAAATATCCTACAAATTTTGTCCATCAAATATTGGAGGTTTCATTGCTCCTGCACTGTATATTTCAATTCCTTCATTCCGAGGTTGTCTATGCTTCATCTTTTCAAAATCTGTTTTGAAGTTGTCAAGCTGTTCGGTGACTTTTTGTTGAACTTCCGCCACTTCCTGCTTGATTCCGTCAATTTTTAAATTTTGTTCGTCTAACGAGTTTTTCAAGAAACAAATTCTCCAGAGAACTCTTTTGTTCGTCCAAACTGGTTTCCAGTGATTTCTTCTGCCCCTCTAAACGGGATTCCATAGAATCCTTCTGCTCATCTAAATTGGATTCCAGAAAAATCTTTTGTTCTTCTTATTTCGAGAGAATTCTTTTACTCTTCTAAACACGCTTGCAGAGAGTTCTTTTGTTCCTAAAAGAAAGATTGCTTTTGTTCCTCAAGAACATTCTTTTGTTCCTCCAAGAGAGATAGCTTTTGTTCCTCGTCTATATATTTCTTGTGTTCCTCAATAGAATTCTTTTGTTCATCGAAACGGGCTTCCATTTTGCTCATTAAAGTACTTAAAAGCTGTTCAATGTTCATCGCAGGCTCTTCTTCATCTTCTGGTTCTTCTTCGAAAACGAATGTCTCAGGATTCTTTTCCTCTATCAAAGCTTGTCTAAGTCGCTCGACTAGGACATTTTTTAGACCTGTCGTTTGCAATGACCGCTTCCCTAACTCCACTTTCAATTCCTGTATGCGAAGCTCCTCTTGTTTGCGTCCCATTACTTTTATAATTCACTCACAGTTTAATATAAAATTATCTTTCGGTATTTTCACTTAAAAAAGGAAAGTTCCACCAAATTAATCACTCTTTGAAAATTAAAGGCAAATGCCACCACTTTATTTCGCGATTTTATTTTACTTCTGACATCAGTTGCTACGAGCGTAGCCTTAGCTCATTATTTAAAACACAATATTTCAGATATAATTCAAAAGTTCTTTCTTTATTTAACTTTAAGGCGGAATTACAATGGACGCACCGGAACGCAACTGAACGGAGAGAAATGTCAAACCGGTTTTCTTTGTATGCTTTTCAAATGGAGCTGCGCACAGTGGACGGACGAAAACGCAGTCGTACGCAGCAAGTTTAATAAAATCTGAAATTAACGCAACTGAATGGATAAACATAACCTCAAATTAGATTTGGGATTGTTTATTTTGTTCCGTCAAGTGAAACTGTGCTACGGTAAGTGTGTACTAAGCAGAGAGGAAACGGAATGAAAAGAGTTTTTTGATTTTATCCATATTTGTTTATAAATTTTGGGTCAAACGTCACTGTCTCTTTCAATTAATCATGCGTCCATTGTAAGCAGCTAACCTCGACGTCCGTTTTACTGCATAAATTTGACATTTCACACCGTACAGTTGCGTTCTGTTACGTCCATTGTAATTCAGCCTTTACTGTTTACTAAAGTTGTTTCCATTTCCAATAGATGTCGCTTGTATCACTTTGTGACGCGTAACGGTATATTGTAAACAGAAGTAGAACCAGAAAACGGTAAGGCTGAATCTAAATTATAAAATAATTTTCCATCCTTAACTTTTTACTCTTGACTGGGATTCTGGAATTTTATCTTTTTATATGTATATACTACTATATAGAAGAAAAAAAAATATTCCACGTAATTATTACAGACTGTATTATATATAACTTAAGATTAGGTTAAAATTCTTTGACAATGCAAGATTGTTTGAATTATATTTTATTACGAAAAATAAAATTTTTGAACTAATGGAAAACGGAGCATTTTAATTTGTATTCCTTATCTCTCAATTGTAGCGATAACTTACAGGTATTGCGAATTTTGTATAAATTGTACAACAATTTTTTTATAAATTAATGTTATACAACGACATATCCTTTTTATAAGCTTCACATGTAAAACAATAAACATTATTGATATGAAAATCAGATGAATTTAATAATGAAATTATATTAAAAATTTTAAAAAAAGCTCTTATCTGGTTCATAAAACTTTTATTATACATATTTGTATACCAGGCTCTTATCTTTTCCATTCCATTTCATTATAAAGGTTTATAAGGAGCTATCTTATTAATTCTATACAACATTTTGTAAGGATTTATATATGTAGATATTAATCTTTTATTAAATTTATACTAAAATTGTCAACCGCGTAAGGGTAGCAACCGTTATTAATATATCAAGATCATTAATTCATGTCTAAAAAGTCTCCTAACTAGCAGGAGAAGTTTATCGAAAGTTGCTAAGTATGATTGACTGAGACGTTTTGCTAATAAGCATGAACTGCGCGCTAAAAGCAAAACTGAAATGTTTATAAAATTAGTACTTATGAAGAAATTTTAAGAACTTGATATTCCTAATGAAAGTGAATACACAAATGAAGCAAATAAATTAAATAAATTCTTCAATACTTTCCCGCACCACGGTCCAATCTTTCATAAAAATATCACAGTATTTCAATACTATTGCTTCAATATTTGAATTATTAACTATCTAGGAAGTTACGGAACAATTATGTATGACCGATAGCAAATCCTTATATCTTTTATTTTTACTATTATTAAATCTTTGTGATTCTGATAGGTAACAATCTTGAAACATAAAGCTACATAAATACTTCCTCCAGTGAGTATCTAGATAGCTACACTGACAGAGAAAATATGGTGAAGACTATTTATCAGTAAATACGAGGCGGAAATTAATAGTTATATGAATCGTATCAGATCTTTTGGCCTAAAATAGATATTGTGATGAAAGTTTCTAAGTGAATAGCTCTTGTGGCCAAGCAATGAAAATAGCGATATATCCCTTAATCGGTCTCACTCCTCTGCTTACTTGAGTACAAAGTTTCATATGACGTTATGTTATCCTTTACTTATCAAGGGTTCTTCTGGTGGTTGCCTGCAATTTTTTAGGCCACCATATATTTGCCCCATCAGAAAGTATGGGTCTGACTATGCCCTGGAAGATCCACAAGGTAATTTTGGGGTTCCTACCCGACTTTCTCCCGAAAAGCCTGTAGCATGAGCTGAATGCCCCCATGGCTTTGTTACTTATCATTTTCAGGTGGAGAATCCAGGATAGCTTGCTCTCTAGGATTATTTCTAAATATTTTGCTTCCTTGGAATATTCTATTGCAATTTCATTTAACTTAGGAGATGGGATCTGAAGACGTCTTTTCCTAGTAAAAGGAACTAGCACTCTTTTACCTGGGGTTATTGATAGTCCCATATTCTGGCACCATCTGGTAACGATATTAAAAGCAGTTTGCATAAGCTCGGGTAAAGGTGATTCAAATTTTCCTTTAACACAGATTAGAATGTCATCAGCGTATCCTTGGGCCTTAAACTCGGCCTCTTGGAGTAAGTTTAATAGCTCATCCACAACTAGAAGACATAGAAGTTTAATAAAACTCCGCCTTGTGGGCAGCCTCTATAGTGGCCATGATTGTTGTGAATTCGCCGTTCATGGTAGCTTTCTGACGAAAACAAATGTCGGTTGACCTTCTTGACTAAATTTCGCATGCCTAGTAAGTGGACTTTATGCAATTAAGTTATTAGTGCCAGGCTAAGAGGATAACGTTTTGGTAAGATTATGGGGTGCTTTGTTTCAATGTTGAAATCTGTGTTATCTAGCCTTCCACTGACTTAAATGACTCCATCAACATCAAAAAATGGACATAATGATGACAGGGGACTTTTTGTTGACACCGCACGTTTTGACCTCAGATCTTTTAGATCTGTGGGAAATGATGTTTGTTGTACTATTCGTCAACATAAAGTTTCAGCTTGACTGAGCTCAAATGCTGTTAAATCTTGCACATCTCATTCGGATCGTGGACATTTTAAATTATGTTTGAAACAAACGTAATATCCCAGAATTCTTAAAATTTTTGAGAGCGACGAAAATATGTCAAATTGATCGGTAATGCAAGTTGCTGCATTTTGACGAAGGCAATATTATATCTTCGTAGATCACTGTATGCTGCATTGGGAATTTGATTTGATTCCTTTGACGGTGCTTTTATGGGCTCTTCTTGCAACCACTTTGGTCCATTTTATCATATTTTCAAATTAACTGCTTCAGCTGGTAAAACTCCTCTTGATTCTGGATCAGCTTCTTGGCCTGTAGAATAAGGCAGCTGACAGCTGGGACAGCGTTGCCATATGTGAAGTTAAAACTTCATTTTGTCAGGTATTTTACCTAGATGAAGTTGTGAAGTGTTCAGCCTTAAATTTGAAGTTTGTATCTCTAAATACTTGTGTTTTGCTGAAAAATATTACGTGTGCATGCGTTCAGCAAAAACTTTAAAAAGAATTAATAGCTAATATCCTATGTTTTGTAATCATTTTATGAACGCAACCCTTTAGTTCTAAATGGTAGATGGTAGTTTGTCATTCGCTCCGGCATTTAATGTGAAATTAAGTAAGGGGATAAATCCATATGGTACAAAAATGAATTTTACATACAAACATAAGGATTCATGATATATATACTCCTTTTTATATATGTATATTAATAATTTGAATTTATTTCTCGTTCTTACAAAATATGTTGTTTTGTTTGTGCGAACCGATATAACTACATGCATAGCTACATAGCTCAATAAAATAATATCATTTTACCTTCTAAATATAAAAAAACTTCAAATGAAGTTATTTAAACTATCTGGCAACGCGGGGGACATAGTCAGGTAGCCATAGGTGTAAACACTGTAACATTCCTCCAAGTAGAGGCTACATGTCCCAATACAAATTAGGCTCAAAATAACTTGCCCATGGTACCAGTATATCACTGTCCTCTTGTATCAGAGCTGGATAAGCACCGTCAATACCGGGAGATTTAAAGGGTTTAATAGAATACATAGAATATTTGATTGCACTTTATGTGAAACAGAAGCAGCCATATACCAGACCGCTCTACTGAAAGGAAAGTCAACTTGTTCAGCCACACTACTATCACCTGCCTCTTCAATCACTGTACCAGGGAAATGAGTTTAAAATAACACCCTCATATTTTTTTTTCCTAGCCTGTGTAAAAGTACCATCTGACTTTTTGAGTGCCACCAATTCGCCTGACATTCTCGTAAGAACCTTATGATGAGTCACGGAAATACTCTACACCCTAACAGAAGTTCTTCCTTCCAGTTCGGCTTTGAAAGAGTCCCAGTAAGTTTTGGTTGAATGTATATACTCACATTCGCCAATATTAAAACAAATCTGCTTATGATCCGAGCATAATGGCTCGTTAGATACTGTCTACTCAGTTATCAAATCTGATATGAAACGAGTGGCAATGGTGATATCCATTACCTCCCTTTTAAGGCAATTTTCAAAGGTAGGCTCTGATACACTAGTGACTATCACTAGACTAGTAGTTGAAAAGATACTGACCCGTCCGATTAGGTGGAGACATTCTCATCATTATAAGGAATATATTGAGATTTATACTCGCATACTAAAATTCTCAAAACGACTGTACTTTGTATATAGTTCTTGCTAGCATTTTAATCTTTGGAGATTTCCATCTTCTTGAGGAATTTTTCTTTATATCTAGCTCATTTTTGCATTAAAATATTAATTCATTAATTTTTGTATAGTCAAAATTTCTTAATTACTGTGCAAGTTACACTTCGTTGCTTATTCTCTCATGTGCAGGTTACGTATTGATCTGACTAACATGACGTTTTATAAGCCTACCGCTTACTGCTTGACAAATATAATTTCTTGGACCAAGTACTTTCGTTACTGAAGCTTGTTTCCAGCCTAGTTAATTTATAGATTAATCGCGTATCCAGACTTTGTCACGTACCACAAATATTGCCCTACGATTCCCTTGCAGTATGAAATTTGCTGACCATGTTATTTGCTCACCAGTTAATTGATTAAGTCTAGCCTATTTTTGCAATTTTTACCCAGCATTATTCCCCACGGACGTATTTTGTTTCGCATTCCTATACCCTAATAAAAAGGTTGATAAAATATGATTCGTATCTGCCCCCCCCCCCCCCCCCCCCCCCAATCAAGAGATTTCTTAAGGGCAGCTTTTTATTTGCTTGATTCCGTTATTTTTCAAAAATTCTATAAACTTACTCCCTCTAAATGGAGTGCCGATGGACCATCCCACAGTATGCATACCGGTTTTCTAGGCAAGGGGTGAGAAAAAGCAAAGAGATATCTGTCCAAAGTCTAGAGATATCTGTTTGCTTCTTCTCACCTCTTCCCCAGAAAACTGCATCAGCAATGTCGTGTGGGCTGGCCCATTATCTGCAAATAGGATGTCAGGCAATCCAAACGTACTGAAAGTTTCCCGTAAAACTCGTATACTGATGTCTGTTCTTATAGTTTTGGTTTCAAAAACCTCTAGCCATTTACTGAAGGCGTCTATAATTATTAAGTAATACTTTAGTTTAGGAGTTTAGTCCAGCATTTCTCAGGAATTTTCCAAGGAATGAGATCACACTTTTCTGGAGAAGGACAGGAGGACTTCCATTCCTCGCATTGTGTGATGTCTATATCCATATCGGACTACCAAAACTATAACCTAGCTATAGCTTTCATTTTCACTATTCCCAAGTGTGATTTATGAAGTTCCATCAAAATCTCTTTCGGGCAAGGCTTGGGAATCACAATTCTATATTATATTTAACTTTTAACTTGCACCTACCTGTATAACATATAAGATTGATTTTGCCTTTAATTAGTTTTCTATTTATAAAATTCTGCTTCCGATATCGCACAGCATTCGGACCAGTGTCTAGCAGTGGAGGACGCAGGATTCTTGTGAGGGGGGCGCAACTATAGTTTAAAAATGGTATGTGCTGAACACTGAACAAAGGCTTGAAGATATTCGCCACCACTCGCCAAATGTCAAATGCACAAAATTTATAATTTAAAAAGATACGAGTCGAACAGATTACCAAGTGGCTACCATTCGCACCGAAGAAAGTTTCTCAATGTTCTTTGCCACTCCCGAAAGTCGAAGGAGATGTTAGATTATTCATTTTGTTTTGTTTTGTAAATGTTGGAAGTGTAAAACTTGTCAAACTAGAGAAATGTATTATATTCAAATTCACGAATCATCATAAATTGTATCTTTGTAAAATACAGGAATTAAAAATTTACATTTATTTAAAATACCTGTCACAGAATAGATGCAATACAATTTCGTCGGCAAGTTAAGAAAGTGTGACTTCTTTTGTTTTTTTTATATTATTCAGCCAAGCTCAGGAAATATCCTATGAACTATGGCAAGAAGGTAATAAAGAAAGGAATTAGGAAACGTGAGGAGAGTGGCGAAGGTGCTGATGTATGCCACCCTTAAACTTTCGCACATCGCATGCCGGAGGAAAAACAGAAGATGGTAGAAAGCATTTTGAAGGATAAAGGGACGTGCTTGGCTTGCAGTGCCAGTTTTACATGCAGGAATCAGGGTCAGACTAGACATTTCATCAGAATATTAACCATGCATGTAGAAATAGGAGCGAAAGGAAAACAACATTTGGGGCGGTGCTCGCGGGAGACCATATAATAACACACCAATGAGCCAATGAGCTGAACGCCCTCTTTTGGACAATATCTAATGAAGCTAAGGTTCTGCGACCAGCCCCGGCCAACATATGGAAATTGTAATCATTCTAGGTCTAACGTAGGACTTGTAGAGGAGCCCTAGAATCGGTGGGCTGAAATATTTGTTACACCTTTTCAGAAATCCAAGATATTTCTATGCTTATTTGGCAACAGAAAAGATGTGATCTGTTCAGCATAACTTACTGCAGCTATTAAGGAAAGCAGATCATTAATAAAAACTGAGAAGAGATATGGAGATATAACAGAGCCCTGAGGCACCCCGGCATTTATTGGCTGAGATTCAGATGTAACGCCATATATTCTAATCCGAATCAAGCGACCGGATAAAACAAGTTACATCAATCATAGAAGAGGACGGGAGAGGCCAAGTGCTTTAAGCTTGGTTAAAAGGGCTGAATGCCAGACACAATCAAAGGCCTTTGAAATATCTAGGGCAACGATTTTGGACGCACCAAAATTGTGAATACTACGGTTTCAATCTTTCATAAGAAAATTGAGAAAAAGAAAACCCATATTGCCGATCGCTGAGGGTTTGATTAGTTTCGAGATACTTCATTAATTCGGAGCTAATGATAGATTCAAAAAGTTTTGAAAGAATAGAAGTGATTGTAATTAGTCGATAATTTTAGAGATCGCTACCCTTTCCTTTCTTGGGAATAGGCTGAACGTGAGCTAGTTTCCAAGCATTTGGAATTTATCCTGTCAAATAAGACAAATAGTTAACGCAGAGCCTTTCACAAGAAACGATCAGGACCTGCAGTTATGGAGGCGTTGATCTCCTTAAGGACCTTGACCATATATCTCGAATGGATGTGTATTGGCTCTTGTACACATCCACTATTTCCCCTTTATTGCTTGGTTCCACTTATCGTTAAGCCTAGAGCAATTTTGCTGTATAAATACTGAATGTATTCACGCATGCCAGGACTTAGAATTGTACTAATTAGTAAATGTGCTTTCATCAACATCGCTTGAAGCAACACAGACCGAGCAATTCTCTAGGATACTGACTGAGACTTTCCCAATCTGCAGATTTATTTTGTTTTTATTTAACGTTTGCATTTTACGAAATAATAATAAAAAAAAATAGTTTTAAAAATTAATATCTTGCTTTAAATATAATAATACTGGCTACAACAATGCACAATGACTTGTTCGCCGTTGTGTAGTTCGCTGAATTTGCTCGAGTTATAATTGTTTCCTTAAATGCTTATTTTTTCACGCCGCCGCACCGATAATATTCTAAGAAGCCGTCTTTACATCGAAGGCTTATAAAAGACCCTTTTCCTGCTTCAAACATCCCGAGTAAAGCGAAGCTCATCTACAGATATCCGCGCTGCCTGTTTTCTCTACAGGCTTCAACAACCATGACCTAAATTGTAGCTAAAGCCAAGGTGCTAGCTAGGGCCTGCGTTCCTAATTGTATCAAATTGAACGCTTCCAGAAACTTTTACGTTTTTTTTACAAAAGGTGCAATAGAATAGATTTACTGCTCAGTGAATGATTTTGTTAGCAAACATTCAGAAGATCTATTGCAATTTTTTTCAGAGGTCTTCAAGAGGGGGTGGAGCACCCCTAGCTAGATCAGTCCCTGAGTCTTTCACAAAATACCCTGTATCTTAAAAAGTTCGAGATGTACGGTAAATACAAAGCTCATTATATGCAGAACTTCATGTACTTTCCAATGACTGCACGACCAGACCCGTACTCCTCTCCACTCAGGAGCTATGGTGGTGTAAACTAAAGATAATTTGTTCCCTTAGTTACTGAAAACATTTCATTTTAAGAAAATATCGTCTAATTTCGATATGACCTAAATAGGTTCTGCGATAACGGCTACAGTGATCACATAGGTAAAATAGGTCAAATTAAAGAAGAGAGTCCACAAAGTATGGGGCTGGTCGGGCAATTGTTGTAAAGGCCATGAAGTTTTACATAGAATAAGCACTGTACTAAGTGAACTTTTTAAGATACAGGGTATTTTATGAAAGATTTGCATATTTTTTTTAATCACCCTGCAACTCCGAAACGATTGAGATGCAGTCGCCCCCTTTCCATAAATTTTTTTGTTTTACTAGGCGACTACTATTACCTCCTGTCTTGTGGACCACATAGTATACGTATGGGTACTATATGTATAAAATTGTTTGGAAGAATGTTCACGTTTCCGCCGCTGTAACTCGTTACACATCAAACTTATAAAGAGAAAGTTCATACAAAAAATGTAGGGAATTTAGTCTTCTTCAAATTTGTATTAGCCATTTTTATCGCAGGATCAACCGTTGAGGAATTATTTAAAAAAAAAACAATTTTTGGTACCTTTAATGCAAGATGGTGGACGGCACAGACCTCCTCCAAAGGTGTAAACTTGCATTTTTCATCAGGGCCCGGCCCAAATTAACATATGTAAAAATCACAACTACCCACATTTTGTAGGTCAAAGACCTTATGTAGTGGGACTGGACAATTACTGATTTAAAAAAATATAGATTACTAATATTTCATTTCAAGAATTAATATTCCACAGTGCTAAAATTATATCCTTCTTATAATCACGGGTATAAATCACCATCAACCTGTTTTCTGTCATCATTATTATTTCAATAATTTTTACCTTAAACTCGTACCATTTTCAGATCAAATCAAAATTAATTCATCACCATCCGATGCAGTAATGCATATCAACTGTCTGGACAGGAAGGAAGGAAGGAACAAATTTCATTCTTTATACGTTCACTCTTATGTCTGTTTCCTTTACGTCTTTATTTCGTTTGCAGAATATCCTGGACCAGTGGATTTTGTACACAAAAACTGGAGACGATATTCCCGATGAATATGCACACATGTTCCCTTTGTCGGTAAATCTTGAGGATTGAATTAAATGCCAGGCGGCAAATCATTTATCCTGTCCGGCGAGAATAATACACAATTTGCTCGCCTTTCCATTCATGTAGATATAGACTGAGTGCAGCAAATAGCAAGAAGGATAGAGTGAAAGGATTATGAATTAAAAGTGGTGTCATTTCCGATTAAATTTTGCAAAATCACGGCAATTTCCGGGGCATTCATATATTAAAAAAAAATTTCTGCGTAAATGTTTGCACATCAGTAGGATTCGATAGCTTCGTTTGTTTAGGAAGTTATCAAGCTGTTTTAAAATATACCTGAAAATACATATCGCCTGAAGCGTCCTTATTTTAATCTTAGCTCGTCCAAACTGATGTGTAAACACACATAATTAGAGCACCTTTGTTATCAAAATTCAAAAGTTATAAAAGGACTGTTCACACGAGCCTATTATTAGTTAAAAGTTGTTAGTTTAAAAAGCTATGTAATTAGTACATCTAGACTGGTGAAATTTGAACGATATCTTAATCAAGTTGTTGACATGGTTTTGACAGGTCACGCGATGTATTTTACCGGCGAGTGGCATATTTTTAGAGACTTTTGAAAGTCGACTTAAGCTAAAAAAAAATAGACACACAAAAAAAGATCTCATCGTCAGAAATGATTGTAGGTTCTAGAATATCTCAGATTGAAATTTTTAAAAATCTTGAATCTCGATATTATTTTCGAAAATAAATAATTTCAACCTATACACCGTCCTTAATAAAGATATTAAAAAATGCTAACGAAATCGCGTATTGCATGCATTTTATGGGGACATGAAAACGATAAACAAGATTGTTGGTTGCTCACTTTTAAATCATTTCAACTCTTGCCGCTAGTGAATCGTGATTACATACATACATACTCTTTAGAGTCCGGTGATTTTATTAAAAAAATATTATTTCCTCTGGTCTGGTTCTGATTTATCCTGCAATTCCACCCGGACCTTAAGTTGTTGTTATTGTGCAGAAGAATTACAGAAGTTGCACACGATTGTGGGAAAAAAAATTTCAAACCGGCACTGCGGTGACAGCACCCTATACATGGGAATCTCTTCAATGTTTTAATATTGAAAAATTGTACTTACGTGTTCAGAATAAATTCCTTTGAGACTGAAGGTGGAATTAAAGCAGTTCAAACACTGATTAACGATTCCCAGCGCGAAGAGATTTTGTGCGATTTACTAGCGCTATGTACATATGTATAGTAGTCTGATGGAAAGCTACAGTTTGATGTGATCTGATTTTAATTGAAAAGGCGTTTGATTGTTGCACCGAAGGCAGGTTTTATGCAAGTGTTAAGATTCGTTAGAAAGTGCTTGGATTATTATAAGAATTAGTTTGGTGTTTTTGCATTTATGCGTTTAGCTTTGGCGATATTATTGGCTTTAAATCACGAAATTAGCTGACTCTAAAATTAGAATTACACTGAAAATTATACTAAAGATTACAAAATAATAAAACTACAAAGTTGGAGATTAGAGGCAACAATTAAAATTGAAACACAATTAAAGCAAAAGAGGAACTACAATTATAAATCAACGAATTAATCAGTTACGTGGAACAATTAAGTAGTACCAAGAGCAATTTCGATTTTCTGGGAATAAAACAAAATCCAGAAGTATAAAAATCTCTAAAAATTAAAAAATACAGAAATGAGAAAATTCAGATGTGACAAAATCCAGAAGTGACAAAATTTAGAAACGACAAAAGCCCGAAATTTTAAAAATTGTTATAATTAAATTTTTTTAAAAATCGTATTAACTTCGCCTCAGAAATCTCATATTGACTGTGTTATATTAATCTGTATTATTAATATAGTTGGGAGTTTTTTGATGACATATTCATCTGATAGAATCTTAGCATCTTTGTAAACAAAACAGGCTAACCCATCAATGCCTGCATTTCGAAGTGTTGATCACGATTTTGAGATTGATAAGTTTAACTTTAAAAATTACTAATACATGGAAAAATGTTTGCGTTGAGGTATTATCCTGCTCTGGAATGTATGAATTAGTGCTTATATGGTATATATCTAGGTGTGCCTAGGTCTCATTTATTAATGAGTGCATAAATAAATTAATGCTTTTGTTGAAGTGGTAGTGTGGGGTGAATAAATGTAAAAAGTATATATAATTTGTTTGCTTTTAACGGACACGAAAAATTTCCGAACTTATGAAGAATTCAAACTAAGAGGAGATCCAGAAAAAAATCCAGAAAAGATATTCTCGCGCGCGAATATCTTTTCTGGATTTTTTCGGGATTTCTTCTGAATTTTGTATCATCTGGTTTTGTCACTTCTAAATTTTGTCACTTCTGGATTTTGTAACGTCTGGATTTTGTCACTTCTGGATTTCGTCTCTTCTGGATTTTGTCTCTCTGGGTTTCGTTACTCTGGATTATGTCTGACTGGATTTCGTACCCAACCCCGATTTTCTAGTATGTTGCATTCAAAAATACGCCATTACGTTTTTTAGTTGTGGGCTTAGGTTTTCGATAAAAAGACAGAGATAACTGGATTTTGAAAAGGTCTGAATAAGGTGGATCACGAGCTATATACATACATATATCTTGGTATAATGTGTTTAAAAGAGTTCCCAATTTCAAAAAATTACAATTTCTCAAAGGGAAGTTAAAGTGATTTTCTAATAAACAGGCGGACCAATTTTGAATATACGTTAGCATTGGGTACGTCAACAACATTCGATACATATACTTGTTAGAGCACTGGTAACTGTGACTGTACCATGCTCAATTAGTAATTCTACAGTCAGATTAAATTTATTTATTTCAGAAGAATTCTAACTAATCAACAAATTTCACTGGACTTGAAATTGTCGGGTACCCAGTTGGTATGGCTTCGTAGTCTCTGACCATAAGGCCATGGGTATTCAAAGTAGATCTTCATGCATATCCTTAAAAAAGACTGGTTACTCCATTCAGTCATAATCATATTGGCACAATGTGATGGTAGTGGAGCACGTGAAGGTTAAAATCCGCCCTTCATGTTAGGAGAGGCTACGGAGACTATACTATAGTGAGGAATCACATAGCATACCAAAATACTAGTCTCTAAAAAAGACTACTAGACTATATGCGTGCAGGCCTCACTCCAAATACGCACAATCATCATTGATCAGATTTGCTATGTTTTTTCAGCACAAAGCATATATACAGCCTTTCCCTTGCTTGTATCCTCCCTTGGCAACATTGCGCCGCATTTTATTTTTTTTTTTGCAGCTACCATAAACTGGGTACAGTTGGAGCTTCATTCTGGATGACAAAGGTTTCTATCATATGTAAATCTACCATCACCAAATCCCAATGTTCTAGCCATCATGAAGAATTCAAACTAAGAAGAAGTCCAGAAAAGATATTCGCGCACGCATTTTTTTCAGGATTTCCACTAACTTTTGTCGCTTCTGAATTTTCTCATTTCTGGATTTTATCTCTTCCGGATTTTGTCTCTTCTGGATTTTGACTTTCTGAATTTCGTCACTCTGGAGCTTGTCTTTCTCGATTTCGTACCTAATCCATGTTTAAAAAATCAGATCCTGCGGAGAATAAAGTAAATTAAATAAAGATATAGAACTAGTTCCTATAGTTAAAATAATTCCCGTTTGTATAGTGAATATTCCTTTTTAATAATACAATGTAAAATAGTCAAACCAAAATATCAAAGCCACTAGTTTCAGGCGTACCCCAGGGATCTGCCCTTAGTCCTCTCCTGTTTAGTCTCTTTATAAATGATCTTCCAAAAGTTTTACAAGAGGTATATGCAGATGATGCGCATATCTATGTGAGTCGACCAGTTGGGCTTATGGAAGGTTGTGTGGAGCGTATTAACAGAGATTTGCATTTGGTCCATATCGAACAATTTAAAGCTAATTACTGGGAGGTCACAGTGCATGGCTCTGGGCTTTAAACATCATCTTCTCTCTATTTGTTTAGGTGGGAATATCTTGCCATTTGTCGATAACGTATATAATCTTGGAATTATCCTTAACGTTCATATGAATTGTTGTGACCACATTAATGCTTGTTTGTCTAAAATTTACTTTGGTTTACGTCGCTTGTGTTTATTTGCCAGTATTTTAAGTGATAATATGCGTCTGAATCTGATAAAAACTCTCCTTCTACAGTATTTCTCTACCGGACGCCTAGTCTTCAGTCGTGGTCGTATGCCCTGGAATAGTATCATTTCATGTATTTCAACAGACGAAAGGATGGACTTTTTACAACAACATACATGTACATGTACACATACATTACTTTCTTGACGGGTATGCCCTATTCGAACACTAAGAGACAGCGGTTGAAATCAAAAGACTATAGCTGAGCGTGACTTCTTATATTACAGATGTCGTAGATTAAGGTCTACTGATATCTCCAATTAGTATAAAATTGTACGTAATTGGCTCAATTCGAGGAGACGTTGAGCTAACAGGAAATATTTTGAATCTATATTTAATAATTCTCTACCTTCGGGAAGATTATGGGATAATTTGCGTAAGTCTGGTGCATGTGGCAAAGGCAAGTGAGATTCAAATATTGATCCCAATGTATTTAATATGCACTCCTTTAATACACATTCCTCCTTTGCAATTGATTCCGTATTTCAAGGCGCTGTGTTGGGTACTAGTACTACTAGTGATCTGTCAGCTTTTTGTTTTAAATATGTTGAAGCTGAGGATGTTAGCAATAACATCAGAGCTATTAAGTTAGAACCAACCTGCCCTGATGGCATTCCTCCCAAATTTACTTTTTCTTTTACCTTGGATACTTCACCCTATTATTAATATTATCAATACCTGCATCACTACTTCTCAGCCTCTAGTTGGAGAATTGCTACGTTTGCACCGGTGGCTAAAACCAATTAAGTCACAGCTCTTGGGGATTTCCGGCCAATCAGCCTGTTATGCTTTCTAGCCAAAGTAAAATAATTTATCTGGCAAATCGTTCAATATCTTGAAACCAATAACTTACTAAAGTCATGCAAATCTGGTTTCCGCAAATCGCATAGCTGCGAAAAGGCTCTTTTTAGAGTTACTACCGATATACGCAGCTCGCTAGATAAGGATGAGTTATGTGTCCTTCTTCTACTTGATTTTTCTAAAGCGTTCGATTTGGTAGCTTACTCTAAATTATTTGCTAAGTTGTCCACTTATTTCCAGTTTCATTCAACTGCAGTTTCCCATATTGGCAGTTTTTTGTCTGGCAGGT
The DNA here is from genome assembly GCA_963930735.1 of Dioctria linearis. Taxonomy (NCBI): domain Eukaryota; kingdom Metazoa; phylum Arthropoda; class Insecta; order Diptera; family Asilidae; genus Dioctria; species Dioctria linearis. The sequence continues at coordinate 82,974,520 of OZ005742.1, forward strand.
TGCAGCGTGTTAGAATAGGGAACAATTTTTCTGATGCTTTGCATCTTACTCGTGGTATGCCTCAGAGTTCTATTTTGGGCCCTTGCTTTTCAGCATTTATATAAATGATCTTCCGGAGGTTATTGAGGATTGTAAAATTTATATACATGTATACTGATGATGTGTAGTTATATATTGGTCGTCCCATTGGTCTAGTGGGGGATTGTATCGATCGATTAAATTCTGACTTCAGTTATGTCTCGATCTGAGCGACTAATAATGGTTTACAACTGAACCCCCAAGAATCCCAAAGGATTCCATTTTGTCGACGACTAACTAAGGTTTGAATTTACTGATCGAGTGCGAATCCTAGGGGTATTTCTCAACTATCGGATGAAATGTTGTGATCAGATTAGTCATATGTTGGGCAAAGTTTACGGATGTCTTCGACGGTTGCGGTTGTCGTCTGTAATTTTACCTTTTAGCATTCGCTCAATGCTAGTAAAGTCCCTGTTTCTACCCTAACTTACAGCTAGCTGTCTAGTATTCCCGCACTTGGATTATGTATACTCGATGAATCTAACAGTTGCATTCAATGACTGTACGAGGCTCGTGTTGGATCTAAGAAGATTTGATCACCGCATAGTTGCAATGTGCTTGGTTGCCCTCTGATGGAATATTTAAGAAGTCGACATCTTGTATCCCTTCATATAATCATACAGTCCAAAAAGCCTCCGTATCTTTTTGACCGACTAGAATTTCCAAGCCCTGGCAGACGCTTAAATTTATTGATAGCTAGATTTTAATATTCCATAATCGATGACTCTTAATTTGTTCGAGCTATTCGTGCCTGGAATTGTTTACCAGGTGATGCTGTGGGCTCGATTGAGAAGCTCTGGAGATTGATGCCACAGAGTTACTAACGACTTAATAAATGCTTCCGTTTTGTAAAGGGTGCTCCTGGCAATGATCTAGTATATAGTTTCTATAATTTTAGTTTGTTGATCTGTTTGTTAGTATTATATTTTACATCTCCTTATGTTTTATATAAATCTTTATATTTATTTTCATCTTTTTATTAATTTTTTTTTTTTAAATTTTATATTTCGCATATACATTTTACATTTTACTTTATATGTTTAGATTAAGTTTTTACAGAGCTACTTAGACCAACGATCTTTGTACTAAAAATATGTGTAATCTTATTGTATGTTTAGCCTATAATAAATTTGAATTTGAACTCTATCTGCCGCAGGAAGCTAGATGTGTCATTTAATGACTGTATAAGATTCATTTATGGCCTACGCAGATATGAACATATTACACCTTTTAAAAATAATTAATAGTTGGCTACTGATTATTCACAATGGTGCACCTAGCTATCTAGCAGAACATATTCATACGCTATAGTACATATATATATATAGTACATCTATCTTGGAAGGCTCCTACTTTGACGAAGCGTTTCGATTGTGGAACTCTCTTCAATTCAGTGTTCAATGTTCAGAGTTCTTAAGTTGTTTTTAATTCATATTTCTTTTTTTTTCGATTGAGTCCACATGAAGTAATGCTTAAGTAGATTTTCATTTCATATTTTCTATAATTAGTTATATAAGTAATCTTCTGGATGTTGACTTAGCGTATCCTGTTTCTGCTTTTTCATATTATATTTATATTAATTTTTAGTCTTATCTCTTTGAACTTTCCTGAATGTAATGCAATCAAATGAAAAGCGGGTACGGCTTGCACTGTGGATGGGATGGCTAGATAATGATAATGCTGTGATAAATAACGAGTCTTTGGTATTCATTATTTCTAAATGCTTTCTTAAAAACAGTTCTTGCTGGGTTAGAATAGTCGTGCTTACATCAGTTAGTAGTCCAGGAACTTTAGGACTTCACTTCGAAAAAAGTCAAACCAAGCTAAAAATTAATGTACACTTACCTTTCAGCTCTCCAAATAAGGTGTGCAAAATAACCGGAATTCGGTTGTACGCATAACTTGTGACCAAAAATGGTGAAAAAATTACCTTTGTAAGCGAATTGCAAGGATTTTTCACACCTTATATATAGCTAAAAGGTAAGTATACTCGTATACCAATTTTTAGCTTGGGTTGACTTTTTCCGAATATGAGTCCATTTTTTACTTCTAAAGTTCCTAGACTCAAGATTCTTGCTGTATCGCAGTATAACTAGAAGAGAGCTTCACTTGAACCGGATAGGGTAGTATCAGAATTTAATATTGGAGAATACTGTGTCGCAATACAACTAGAACAAGTGTCTTCAGAGTTGAATGTTGAGAAATGTTGTACTGTAACTAGTAAAACTTCCTCACATAATCCAGAAGTTGGGTTCTGAAAAATGTTGTATGTATAATAATGAAAATTGTGACGCAGCTCTCATTGGAATTGGATGATAATTCAGAGCATCTTTGTGATTTTGAATTCAATAATTATTTATTTTATGAAGTCAAGTTTCAAATTATTTTCAACATGGTATACTGTCTTTTGACTCAAACATTACAAGAATAGAAACAATCAAATTCCTTAAATAATTTTACAATTTTTTCATATGCCTACCTAATTAAGGTATTTTTACAATCAGGAAAGGGTTACTAGTGAGAGCTTCGAATTTTGTACGACTATGTTTGTAGGGAAGGACCCAAAGGCTCGAATCGGAAGTGTATGGTCTGGCACGGACGTGTCGCCACAATCATATTAAATAGACACACGAAAGCGAAAATATAAGAATTTCGAACTTTCCGGATGACATATTGGGAAAGACTGACGACTATGTAGCGATTGTCGCCAGCTTAATGCATGTACAAGAAATCATGACAAAGGACTCCTCTTCCAAACATTTCAGAGATATGGACTGCATTTTACGTGGATTAAATTTCGTTTAGGAATTTCGTTTCTGAAATAGAATTTAAACACCACTAAAATATCCTTAAGTATAATTAAGATAAAAGTAAAGACTTATTCAAAAGGCGAAAGACAAAATGAGAAATTCAAAAGGCGAAAAGCGAAAGGAGAAAGGCGAAAGGTGAAAATCGATAGGCGAAATTCAAAAGGCGAAAGGCAAAAAGCAAAAGGAAATATAAAATTCAAAAGGTTAAAATATAATGACGAAATTCAAAAGCCGAAACTCAAAAGGCGAAAGGCGGAAGGCGAAAGGCAAAAGGCGAAAGACGAAAGGCGATAGACAAAAAGCGGTAAAAAGCGAAAGGCGACAAATAAAAGGCTAAATTCAAAAGGGGAAAGGCGAAATTCAAAAGGCGTAAGGCAAAGAACAAAAAGAAAAAGAAAATAAAAAGGCGAAAATAAAATGACGAAATTCAAAAGGCGAAAGACGAAAGGCAACAGTGAAAATCGAAAGGCATAAGGCGAAAGGCTAAACTTCTCTCTCATCTAATAGAAATACCAATTTCACACTAATCACATAGAGTTCAAATGGTCAAGAACAAATATTGGCATTATTTTCGCGAAAGTTTCAGTTAGCTGAAACTCAAAATTCAGCTTAACATATTTAATTGCTGTCTATATCCTTGTAAAGTCAATATTTTAAATATTCAATGTAAAGCCCAAGAACTATCAATATTCACTGACCACCAACCTTTTATTTTAAACGGTGTAATCTAGCAACGAACGGAGTCAGAATTAAATACACCGTTCAATTTTATTCTGACATCCGTTATATATCTATGGCAAATAAAACGGTGTGGCAGATTTGTTTACAGAAACATCTGGATTACCCAACTTGACGAAACAGACATAGAGTTTATAAAATCCCAATATAAGGACGATGAACTTAATTCCCTCGTTTCGAATATGCAAAAATCAAAATTGTAATTAAAGCTATATAGTGAAAATATTCGGAATCAATAACAGGTTATGGTGCGATATCTCGACAGGAAACTATGAAATGCGATCGCTGTCCAATGCCAATGTAACTGAAATTGCAAACCATCACGAGCTGCAGCTGTACCCACAGTTGCAAACTCTTGGCTAAGCTTTGTGGCTAAAATCTACTTAAAAAGTGGAAAAAGTGGCTAGAAGTAGCTAAATTTCAAGAATTTGTGGCTAAGAAGTGGCTAAGCCACATTTGTACCTAAAACCTTAACGAAATTTTCAGGAAGCTCGTAGTTGAAATAAGTTTTCCCCAACAATTTTGAAGAAGTCTTAGCCCTTATTATTGAATTTAGTGTCCTCAAATTCATTCTATTCAGTAGAAGTTTATCAATTTGAACAGTCTTTCATCTTCTGTATTCGAACGCTATCTTTACCAGTGAAACAGCTAACGCAAAAAGTTCGCTAAATTGATTTTGATCTGCAGCATCTTTATAATTTAGATACCTTGATTATATAGGCTTATATTATTAACGTTTTCCCACGTCATAAAACTAATGTTATTCCATTGAGTTAAGATCTTGTCAAAAATTGCTTCTTCAGCCCCCATAACTTCCGCCAATTCTATTATTTCTTTACCATTAACAACTTTTAAGACTTCTACTACATTTAATTAATTTTTTACAATTTTTTAATATTTGTAGGTAGCTTTTGTTGCAACTCTTCTATTAATTTCAATGAAAAATCCTTGCATCGGGTGCGTATAATGTTTTCTTCCTCAGCGTTATACTAGTTTTTCGAAAAGCAGACTAAAAACTATAACCCAGGTACGGTAATGTGATATTTAACGGCTGAGAAAAATAAGTCAATGCGATGTAAATTGTTGAAACTAGGATTTTTCCACAAGCCATAATTAAAGACGTAAGGTAAGTTAAAAGTTTTGAAGGATCGATGTTATCCCCTTCGAGTAATTTCACAGGTACTTGCACTTCAGAAACAACACTTTTTAAGTAAATTAAATAATGTTGTTTTGTTGGATCCGTGTACATTGAGGGTAAAAGTCAATTGAAAATGTAACGATAATTCATCCCACTACTCTAGGATTTATGCAAGATATGACAGGTTCAATTAACAGCCAACGAGTATCACACACTTTTAAAATCTTAAGTGGCACTTTTCCACTTTTATGCTCCTTGATTTATTTCAACTTAACCTATTCGAGACAGCACATATTTTTGGAGACCATCCCCAGAATCCAAAAAAAATTTTTTTTGTAGAAATCACTCGCTTTGTAAAGTGCCAAACACAATTCCGACGTTTCGATCCGATTTGATCTAACCCATTTAGATCTAACGGATACATGAGCACAATTGTTTCTTTTGATTTCAAATACTTGACTTTAAAATATTGCCAGATTTTTTGTTTCTGCTTTACATTCATCCAAGAAAATATTCTTTTTTTGTCATATAATTCATGTATTTCTTATTTTCTCCTTTTCATGCATCTTTGAGTATAAACAAAGCTTTACAGATGAAATTTGCTCAACTTCTCCGTTTCGATTCGAACCATTTTGATCCATCTCGGTGTAATGTGTCCATTTGCACGTATATTTCATATAGGCAAATTTGACATTTGTACAAATCGGATCGAAACGGTGGAATTTTGTATCCCCCTTTACTCCGTTCGTACAAACAAAACTAACACTAACGGCAAATTTTATTTTTACATAACTACTTCTAAGGTAATTTTTATTTTAAACACCAGTTTTTGTCCTGACGGCTGCATTTTCCATTCTGACTGATAATTTCAATTCAATATCATTACACAATGCACAAACGGTGTGCTGCCTGTCGTTTTGGCTCGGAAACGCATTACACACACGATGTGCAGTCGCTCTCGAATGGGTTAACTCAGCATTTAACCTTCGTAGAAAAAGTTCCTATAGTATACCCAAAACATCCCTTACGATACCGATTTCACACATTTTTTGCTACACATAGTAAGCCTGGAATTTTTTCCGCAATACAGAAATTAAATAAAAATTCGTTCTAATTTGAAGCTTACGGTTTCGCTACTTTTCCCATGTATATATTTAATAACAATAGTACGCAGTAGGAATTCGTTTCCCTCCTTACCTGGTAATTGATGGTTTCGCCCATGAAAATAATCCCATTTGTAAGTGTTTACATGTTCCAGGTTCAATTGTTCCAGAAAAAACATTGCAAAATGTAATAAATTACAAAAGTAATTTTTAGTAAGTGAATGGGTAATAGCTGACATGTTCAGATTTAAGCCTTTCAATAGAAGGCCACGTCAAGTCATGATAGTGAGGAAATTTTGTTTTACTGTTAGAAAAATATGAAGATGAAATCGGAAGCAAAAATATGAAATAAATAATTTTGTGTTCTGCTCATTTTCGATGTTTATATAGATAGATGACTCTAATGAGGAAAATACTTCTTCCGGGGGTTTAAAAAAAATGTACATCACTTATTTGTCGCCGAAGTAATTCCTACCTATAACTATGATGGGGTACAAGGGAAAAATTCTTTTAAAGACTTAAAAAAAATGTATAATTATAGCAAAAGCCTTGTATAATTGAAGCGTTGAAGTCTCCAATTATGTAAGAGCTTACTAGTAAATGGCTGATTCAAGCATTACTTGTAATTCATAAAACATAGTATTACTTGTAATGAACGAAGTAAGAGGTTTCCGGCAACTGCTTCACTCAAGTATTACTTGTAATGAATAAAATAATATATTACTTATAATGAGCAAAGTAGCACGTTACTGGTATGGAGACGAGTAAGCAAAAAGTAAAAGTAATTAATTCGGTAATTTGGATAGAAAGGGGTAGACCTTACAAATTGTCATCACAGAATCGATTCGGTAAACGTTACATTTCCTACTGGGTACCTCCTTATCACGTCCATCCATGGCATACAAATATTTGAATGTATTACCCGTATATATATTTTGTTTCAATTTTTTTAAAAACTGTAAGCCTTGGGTAGAAAGTTGGAATAGTTCTTAAAAATGCCCGTAATGAAAAAAACAGCTTTGGAAAGAAAAATTAGCTAAAAAAGTGGCTAATAGCTCAAAGTAAAAAAATGTGACCAAATGCTTTAAAAAGTAGGTAAATTGGGAAGACTGACTGTACCTCTCCAGGTTATTATCAATTACGACGAAAATCAATCCTGTTACATATTTCTCTGAAAAGAATTAAAGAAGGAACTAATTTAGAGAAGATTGGCAGAAGATATAGTCAGAGAACTCAGTGAAAATGCGGTTTTATTTAGAATATTACAAGATGATGATAATTATGTTCACCAGTTGGTTTTCTACCAAAGCTACAAATTTATTTTTCGCCATCGAACAGAGACTCTAAATTCCATGAAAACGAATGAGTTCTCGGAAGCCTTTATCCAATTTCGTATAACTGAATTAGTCAATTACACGGTTCGTGGCGCTAACGCGTTTATAAGAGTTTTTATAAGAAAAAGTCTCTAACATTAAGCTTACCGCCCTCTGTGAAGATCAAAATCCGCGACATTTATCCAAACTACGGGAGTTGGGTACAGGGGTTGCTGCGAGAGGGCAACGATATTGATAAAGTCAACACTATCAGATATTGGAATGGCTCATGTATCCGACCATTAGATAAATTTAACCTGTTGAACCTACTCTGATACCACATCTTATACTAAACTTTAATTGCTTCTCACGACTAGCCATTCCAAACTACTTTTTGTTTTTTTTTTACTTGTGGTCCGTACTTAGTATTCAATATTTTATGATTGAAGATACTTCCTGTTCACGGGAAAATTATTTTTACTACAAATTGCTAAATTTAATTGCTACAATGATTTTCTTTTTTATTATAATTATCCACATTAAAGCATCCAAGCCTGCTTCTTTACCATAACACTTTTCGGCAAGTCGTGAAAAATACGCTTTGAACGTTGAAAAGTAATAAAATTAAGTGTCGGACGCACTACTTGCTGTTGATGTGTTTTGACGAAGTACGTGTAGCAAATTCCGCGTAAATCTCACATTAAGCAAATAAACTTAGATCACGAAAGCGTCATCAATTCGAGCTCCTTCCACGGAATTCCATTAAGAGGTGCAGCGTTTCTTTCACCTTCTTTTTAACTGGGGGCAATCGGCCGCGATTCGGTGTAATCTTGTTTTAATGACGGCAGCACCGCAATCAGTTAAGCTCACTCCTGACTGATTCCATCTTGTGTTAGGGCGGCCTGCTCAACGGAAGAGATTTTAACGTTGATGAATTGCACACGATGGATAATGAGAGAAGCTTTCTACTTTGTTACGAGGCGGTCCTTAAGATTTCGAAGGATTTGAAGGCGTTTTATGAGGCTCGTTCATGCTCGGTGGCCAATGCAATATGAGGAACTTTTTAACTCGAACCCTAAAGGCACTCATCAAATAACTCCGACTTAAGATAGTAATTAAATCATTTTCACAACAATTAAAGTGCGAAGTACTAAGATCTGAATTGATTGGTTTTTTTTTCTTCATATGAAGTGCCTCACCATAGTAGCTAAAAGATATTTGCATACTTGCTACTGAGCTGACGCAATAAATGATGGAATGAGATGAGTCAATTAAGGAGTGATGCACGTTGATTTATCTTAGTTGAGCGATATTTTCGTTCTGCACTAATGGTGGCTTTAAAAATTTACAAACAAATCCAAAGAAGGAATGGAGTTTTTTGTAGGTACTTCTAAAGGAAACTTATCGCACAAATCATAAATTATGATAACAATTTAGGAAACTGGATCCCGAAAAACATCTGTCCGAAAGGGTTCTGGAGCATTTTGTTACAAATTCAGAATACCTCCGCCCATAGTCCTATTATACGAAACGTGTCAACTGAAATATTGTTCGTACAAACAACAGATCAGGCAGGTGCCACATTTAAAGAATTCTATACTGTTCCTTGTGCTCGCGCTTTCAAACTTCCACCAAATAATTGCACCGTGGCTGGGTTAGAGGTTATTAAATCACAACGGTATCGCAATGCCTTGCAACATAGAGCGCAGATGTGAGCTAATTTCGTTCCGTACCCTAATCACCCTAAGCAAATTCATAGCGCACGCGCAAACAGATTATTTTACTTACTCGTATGCTCGTGCACTATCGGAATTGTTGGCGTAGTTCCGTACATTATCAAGACTTTTCCTCCCTTTGCTTTGTACTTCCTGGCAGCTTGTTAGCGTTATCAATGGGCGAATTGTCACAATACCCTTACTCTTGTGTCTCTGTAAGTTCTTAGAAATATGGGGTGGGTGAAATGCGGCAGTAACACGGTTGTTGATTTATGCCCCAATGAAAATATTCTTGATAAATGTAACTATGTTCATTAAAAAGACGCAAGTACACTTGCTTTGATAACAATTGAATCCTCAGCTTTTGACAACTTTCTTTTCATTTTTCGAATTAGTTATTTAAGTAACTAATAGTAAAAGAAAATAATAACGTAAAAAATAAAAATAAAAAAGGATAGGGTAGGGTACCAACCCTTTTGACTTTTGCCTATAATTTCTGTTCAAGAAAGAATTTGGTCAATCCAAGCACATTTTTGGAAAGGTTTGTGAAAATTAAAACTTTTGGTGAACATTTAAAATTGATTGGGTGAAAAATGAAAAACATATAGACATTAAAAGAAAGTGAGATGCTGTCAAAGTTAGCCAGTGTTGTCTGTGCTGATATGATTGAAAATGACTTGAAAAAATTAATTGAATGAAATAAAAAGCTGAATTTGTTGGATTTTTTCATATTTTAGCAAAATTTGAATGGCATATTATTCGAAATCGCATTTCCAGAAGAATGTCCTTATATTGATGCATTTCAAATGCACTTCTCTCCAGCATTGTACTAAGAGGGATTTTTCTGGATATTTTTAGCGCACATCTTCCTTTAGCTGATGTTTTATTGACGGACTTCATTAGGATTGGTGCTGGGCGTTTGTTGGGCATCATCCAAGCACACATTCACAGTGGGCCAACCCTGACTACACAAAGTGGCCAACCCTCACTTCACAAAGTTTCCAACCTTGACGACAACCACCATTGCTGCATCACGTGACAGTACAACCAAACATGTTACAAAATTGAATTTTCCTCTTGGTTTATTTTCAAGCCTGAGTCACTCAACACATTCACAATGCTTACCTTGATGATTGCATATTTTTTTCTGGCCGTATTCACTGCTGCAAAAAAAAAGTTTTTTTAGAATTTCAAAACACTGAATTCACAGCACATACTTTGCGGTTACGCTTTAAATCTGCAATGTCACGAAAAGTTCGCTATCACTGAGAGAAGTTTTTCTGCGCTTGAATATTGGTGGCGTTAGTGGTCAAAACTAAAACAATCGCAGATGGTCGACCTAGACGACAGGCGAACCCTGACGACATTCCCCTACATTTAATAAAAATAATGAAATGAAAAACAAAAAAAAAAAAATATAAAAAAAAATAGATTTTTCAACCTTGTTGGAGAAACATGAATGCTCTCTGAGTGATCATTGAAGGCTCTCATTATAATATAAAATATTCCAAATATAACTGTAGCTGGTACTTTTATAAGGAGCTTGTAGTAGACGGGGCGACGAATATCTGGGAGTTTGAGCGGAAATACTAAAGTTAAGTACAGATACCTGTAGCAAATTGAAATATCAAGCCCACCATATTTATTTCTCTACCTAGCAACCGGACGTAGATTAAGAAGATTAATCTTTCTTTTATCAAAAATGTTATTTTAAAACAAAATGTTACTGTACCCTAAATTGCTTCAATCTTGAATCTAGTTGAATTTATCGATAAAATACAAAATTGTTTAGGAAACTAACAAAGGAGCATTGAATAGACTCATTGTGACAGATAGAAATAGTTATGAGCAGTATAGATTAAGATAATTTCATATTTCATATTTATTTATTTACATAATTGGTTTGTACAACAAGACTAACAAAATTTAGATATGTGCAATATGAGACATATTGAATTGAATATTACTGAAATATAAACTATATACAGAATGAAAATTAGACAGAAAACAGGAAAATGAGACAAAGCAAAAAGAATTAAAAAAAAAATTCAAATTCACTTCTAACCTAACCTATAAATCTAACAATTATTGCCGAGGACACACGCCCCTATGATCTATCGTAGTGAACAATTCAAATAATTTCCTCCGGAATGCGCCAACCATTCTCGTCGACTGAATCTCAACTGGTAGAGAATTCCATATTCTAGGTACATAGACAAAATAGGAACGAGCGCCTGTCAACGTTACAAAACGTGGCGCAACTCTATTTAAATGCCTTGGAGATTGAGCTAGCTGTATATGTTCCCATAACTAATCAGGTTTAAAACTATACGCGAGTTTATGTAAAAATATTAAAGCGTTAAGAATAACATACTATTTCGGGCGCAACCCAGAATTACGTTTCGGTAAGGACTTACATGATCATATCGTCGTAACTCATAAATGCAACGAATACAACAAGCCACATTTAATTTAAGAGATCAATTATGGTCTAATGCTGGGAAAACAAAACTTTCATAAGTGAAAAGCGGTATAAGCAGCGTTGTTATTATCCTAAGTTTAGCAACAGTGAAGAGGATATATTCCGAAAGCCAGAGTCTTCTTAAGGCACCATAAACATTATTTAATATTTTCTTAATATAATTGCAACATGACATTATGTGAGTTGAGCATCACGCTAAGATTCCTAACACATTTAGAATATGGTATATCAGATGAATTCATAACAACTGGAGGAAAGTCAGTAGGCTCCAACCTCCTCTTTTATATGATCGTACAACTAGGTTTACAGGTTTTTAATAATAGATTGTTAGCAACAGACCATTCACGTATATGTTGAAGGTCCATACTAAATCGACGAAAACCATCCTCCGACATACCATCTCAAGAAAACCTGCATATCATTGGAGTACAGATGCACTTTTGCATCATGTACAACATTAGGTATGCTATTTATGTAAGACTGAACAATAATGGACTCAAGATGGATCCTTGCGGTAGACCGCATCTAAGATGTATCGTCTCAGAAACTCGATTTCCAATTTTGACCTGCTGTGAACGTCCCACTCTACGTCTACTTAAAGTGTTGATAGCAAAGGTACAGAAGCCAAATTCATTTGATAACTTGGATTTTAAATTGTTATGACTTACATTATCAAATGCTTTGGAGAAGTCTAGCTCCATACATATATCTAAGCTCACTTTTAATAAAGCAGATTTACAACTGTGATATCGTCGAAAACCAGATTGCAAAGGTGAGAGTAATGAGTGTTCTTCAATATAGTTAAGCATTTAAGAACCCATAGGATTTCAATAGCCTTGGCAAGAAAACAAATCAAACTGATAGGACGGTAATCAGATAAACTGCCCGGAGAGTCATTTTTCGGAATAGGAATAACAAAAGATTTCCTACAAATAATAAGGAAATTAGGAGATGTTAGAATTGTGTTGAAGATGTGAGTTATTACAGGAAGCACAACAGGTACGAGTAGCTTTAAGATGTAAGGAGCAATGTCGTCTGGACCAATGGCATTCGACTTAATAGAATTAATGAAGATCATTGCCTCGTCGTCAGTAACACACCGGAAGGCAAAAGCAATTATAGTTGCTGATTGCAGAATATCACCATTATTACTATCAGTAGGCTCCGATGCATGAGCTCACAGTCACGATCTTCCTTACTCTGTGTGTCCAGACGATTTAAATTATTCCAAAATATTTTAGAAGGTTATTCAAGATTAGGCTGTCTTACGAGATATCTCCGTTTAGCCTTACATATTTTTAATGTTACAATATTTCGTAAAATTTTATATAAACAATGTGACTCAGCAGTTCCTAAATAGAAACTCTCGTTCCGCAATTAAGATTTCAATTTCTTCAGAAAACCATGGAAATTAGTGCAAGCATTTGCGAGCCCTTCTCACAGGCGGATGCTTATCACGGAGATAGTGGATGAGGCTATCAAAACTTTTCTCCTGACCATTAACATGATTGGACTCATAAACCATTGACCAAGGGAGCTCTGAACAATCATTTAACATATCATCCAGATTTATACGACTATAATTGCGGTATGATTCCATTATATTAACATATGTTGTAGTTAATGAGAATCTAAATGTTAAAAATATTCATGGTCCAGAAAACTTGCTGGACTAATCTTAAAACCTTACTTTTATCTGTCACCAAAAACAGGTTAAGAAGGGAAGGATTCGATATATCGGCAGCATATTGACCCTCTTCAAATCCAATGATTGAAACATATGTAAGAGATTATCAGTCACAGAATTATCACATAAAAATCACCAACAAAAATCACATTATAATGGCGGTGTATGATTGAAGTTATGGTGCTCTCAAATTCAAGTGCATTCTCCAGGCCAAACATGTTACCAAAAGTACAGTAACCGAGCAATAACAATACAAAATCCTGGCAGATAATCTATAAGAATAAGAGAAAGCTTGAAGAAGAAAATTACAAATTTAACACTAGATATTATTAATGTAATATCAACTAAGAACATGACACATATATGAGATGCATTAGTTTCTTTGAAAAAACTAAATATTTAATATCATAACTACTCATCTTCATCCATTTACGTAGTCGTCGAGATTCCTGGGGCTGAAATTATGCAATTTCTATCCAAAGCATACAAATCCTCTAAGTTCAGTATACGCACTGACAAATTATCTTTTCACATAAACAAATCCATAATGAAGTCAAATAATAGAAAGCTTAGCCTTCATGTCCACGGTGTGGCACAATTGTGCCATTTTCGATTTGTATGTATGATTTTATCACATTATAGTTTTTCTATTCTTTTAATATTCTGGAACATTTTAAATGGGTACAAAATAATGAAAACATTGAGCGAGATGTTACAAATAAATCATAAGTTTAAAATAAAATGATTTTTTTACATCGTTATGCTCTCGGCATGGCACATTTGTGCCATCTATTGTATGGCTCGGAAGAAACGTATATGTAGGTAAAATTATATAGATTCTGGCAGGATTGCGATGCCATATGGTGTTGTCTTACCCTCGAAAAATATCTTGATCAGATGTCCTTCAGGGAACATACCATTTCCTTCGTAGTTATCATCGCTACCCGTACCATCCTCACATTGAATTTCTATTTGAAGCTTTGTGTCTCTAGGAACATCTTCAACATCTGATTCCTCTTCGATCCAAGTTTGTTCACTTATAGGTTGTGGAATAAACTTGTCCTCAGAACTATTTTCTTCGTTGATATTATTCTGTAATAAGTCATGTGAGCTATTTTCCTCCTCAAATAAGCTGTTTGTTGCTTGTACGAACAATATAACATTCCTACAAAATGAATACAATCTAAACCCAACGTGTAATATTTCTTCTTCAGCCATCATTATCACTTTTACAAAAGTTTTCTTCGTCACAAATAACCGGCACTATTGTAAATTAAAATTTTTTCACAGAACTATATCTGTCACTATCAAATTTTTAGCAACAAACTCAAGTTCACAATCGTACATATGTATGTAGTTAACTGGTGCTAACTTTCAAAAAACCTTTTGAATTGACTTTAGGAAATCCCATGTCGTAATAATGCTGCATAGAACTAACATAGTTAACAATTATTCTCAGAATTTGTTGGAAATGCGTGAATAACCACAGAGTGGCACAAGTGTACCATGCCGTAGGGATTTGAAATTTTTTTTCCCATGGACAAGAAGGTTAAAGTGAAGCCGAAAATGCTGATTATATTATATATCATATTAATTTCCTTAGAAACGGTACTCAGAATGAGGTATTCCTGTTTACTGCCCAATTGTTTCATAAATGTAGTCAATTCCCAACCTAATTATTTTAATACCCCTATTAGCTACCTATTCCTTATGATCTGTACTCCACATTATTTTTCAATCAACTTAGCCCTATTTTGATTATATTATTTCTATCTTCTATACTTTGATCAATGAATATCGTTTTTTAAAAACATTTCGTTTTGCGACTATTCTCATGTTGATATTGAGGCTGTATTTAGAAAATGCCAGATCCTTCATTAATGATCTCTTTGACAGATTATGTGCCCCTGCTTCATAGAGTAATTAGATCCAACAATTATTCCTGGTTTACTGCTGAAATAAGATCTCTCTTTCCTGATAGCGAATATTTTTAGTCTATACAAACGGGGTTGAATTTAGCCTGAAAGTTCCTAGTAACTACTTTGTTTTGTAGTACATTGTTTATACGGTGCATCTGGTAGTGATAATTTTCAATAATGCTTGCCTCGCTATCAGATGGATTTTGAGACCTCTGATTGTTTCAGTTTTTGATGTATGGCTGGCGAAGAGATGATTAAGGCCATATTTTCTGTTAAAGCACATACATCTGGTCATGATCGAGTTTCGTCGAAATTTTTCAAATTATCTTGCCAATAATCTGAAGCTCTAGACTCCTTAATACGTGTGCAGCATCGTATTCCTTTCCAATGTCTTGGAAAACCATCAGTGTGTTGGGAAATCGCCCACGTCTTGCCAACGTCACCCGCATCCCAAGCCGACATTAGATCGGTTAGTCTATTATGCTTCCTCTATAGGAGACTGTATAGATTTGTGTACCGGTATATTCAAGAATATCTGTGTGAAAACAGTTTTATCAGTTCGTGTCATTTTACTTCTATTAGATTTGTCTACAACAGTTTATAGTGCTTGTCACGAGAGGCTCTTTTGTTGAAGCTATCATCGCGATCTGATTTTCTCAATCTGCCATTCATTTATTAATTTTTTTTTGCTCTGTAGATCCCAACGTGTCATGTTGAATAAGAAAAATACCTCAGATCTTGGGTCCCTTTCCTTTGGTGTTCCTGAGGGCTCTATTCTTGCCCCTTCATTATACAGTTTATACTTAAATAACCTTTCTGAAGTGAAAATAATTTCAGCTGGCATTAATCTGCAACGATGAAATCATACAACAATCAACTTTAGCAATGTATTTATAAATATCCTGGCCAATACGGTACTCGAAGTGAACATTTTTAGAATCGATCATTTATGGAAAAGCAGGATTTTTGTAATTTTTATTTTTACGATTCTAAATTATATACAGGAGAAAAACGCAACGTAGACACCCGGCGGTTACTCTTCTCTTGTTTTTAATGATTTCATTTAGAATCGTAGCAAAAAAAAAACACAGAAATTATTTTATTTCACAAACACACTTATGTCGATTTCGATGGGACCATTTCAGTGTTGCACTTTTTCTGGCAGCGGAGAAATGGGAGCGCTGAAGTCCATCGAACATATTTCTGCCATATTCCTTGTGTTTGTGGGCACACGTATTATAAACACGGAACTGTCAAACATAATAAATGTTCTTTATTGGTATATACAAACAAATTTCTTCTCAACTTTATGCTAATTACCCAAACAAATAAAATCCTTTAATTCATTTAATTCCAAAATTTCACAAATATCCGAGACAGAACACTTTGACAGAGCAGATGACAATTCAACTTGAATATGTATTTGTAACACCGACAAAATATCCAGTGCAAAGTAGGGGAAGTCAGTGTTTCACTTCTGCTATAAAAATCGTCCCATTGAACATTTTCAGTGTTGCACTGCTGGAAAAAGCGCAATACTGGTGTTGCACTGATGTCCCATCGAAATCGACATAAGTTCCTACTCAATTTGTTTATTTTGCAGCTTTACATCTGGTGTGCCACTTCACTTTGTTTTTAATATGTTACTCTTCTTATTCTTTCAATATTGATTTACTAATTTATATATTGATTTATTTATTATATATTTATTTATTTATTTATTTATATATATATATCTATTTTAGCCTCTTTGTTAGAAATGATTCAGGTGTAGCGACAGTGCGGGTCATTTCAGTTCTGGGATGTTATTGTCCTCGATCATTCTTGTGGTGTGTTTAGGATCGTTGTCTTGCTGAAATATCTTCTATATATATCTTTCTTAGAAGTAAGAGAAGGAATTATGATGTCTCCTCTTTCATGTTTAATTCACTTGGAATCTTACGTTACATACTTATTTTAGGTGGCCAATTTCTCATCTATAGTATACTGAGATTCACTTAAAATAATTTTAATAAATTCGCAAAATCCAGTTTTTCTCATCAGTATGGTTATCTT
Organism: Dioctria linearis; assembly: GCA_963930735.1. Taxonomy (NCBI): domain Eukaryota; kingdom Metazoa; phylum Arthropoda; class Insecta; order Diptera; family Asilidae; genus Dioctria; species Dioctria linearis. The sequence goes on from OZ005742.1 coordinate 82,991,558, forward strand.
TGATTGCTTACGACAGAAGTTGGCGACAAAGAGAATAATCACCTAATTTGAAAATTTCAATAAGAAATCTCGCATCCATATAATTCATACTTTATTTTGATAAGAAGTATTTATAGAAGTAATTTCATGATCTCTATCTTTATGCTGATATAGCTGAAAAGGCACCTATATGAAAGTAAAGGCATTTTAGTTTATGAATTTTATGAATCCACAAACGATTAATTTATAAGCGGTATAAGTAGTTTCAGCACTTAACGATACATAATTTTCATCTGATCTGGTCAGCCTCACAAAAGCAAAATTGAAATTATGATTCTTTACTTCAGATTGAAGAATAAGAGATCCATTTAATATATGATATTTGTGTCTACAATTGCCCACCTCCAATCAAAGCTACTAATTCTCTTTACATCTATCTTTCGTGTCGATGATACATACTTTATCTCTACTATAACTAAAAGATCTTTTGGAGAAGAAAATTCTTTAAAACTCTTCTTAGAGTTTGTGAGAGTAATCAAAACGAGAACACACTGTTAAAACGTGTCACGTACGAAATAAGTCATTACTTCCCTTAAAAATTCTTTATCGGGTACTATGAAGTCATTATCATCATTATCGAGTGTCCTTCGCATTCATTTGGTCAACGATCTCAAATTGTGATCGTCGCTTTTCTTCTCAATGCGTTCTAACAAGGTAGCGTTTTACGCACAAAATATTAATTGATACTTGACGTTCGGTAGAGAATACCTTTGCAATTGCCCAATTTGATAAAAACAGTGACGAATTGCCGCCGTCTTCTTAGGACTCCCGAAACATCAGTTGCAACGACACTTGGCACTTCAGTGACCGCACGTGGTTTTTGTTAAGTGAAATAACTTAATTACGTATCCTGCGATTCCATGAAGACAATAAATTCATAAGATGAATGCTTTTTATATGGGATTTTCTGCGTAAACTACTTTCAGATAATTTTATC